>ML782675.1:565437-578043 GCA_009831015.1 Picea engelmannii
TCATAGTGCCCATACTTTTTGCAATAAAAACATTGAATGTTGGATTTGTCATTCGACCTTCTCCCTCTACCTCTTTGAGGCTGGAAATTCTGATGTTGATTGTGTTGTTGATTTCTGTGACCTTGGAAGTTCTGAGTGGGATACTGTTGTCTATTTCCTCCACTGTTATGAGGGTTACCCTGAGTGTTCCCTCTTCCTCTACTTCTTCCTCTGCCTTTCCCTCTTCTGAATGAGAACTGAGTTTGGAAGGCATTGGAGATTGACTCATCTATAATATGTAGTCTTGTCTCATGTGTCACCAGAGAACCAATTAGTTCATCTATTGAAAATCTTGACAAATCCTTGGATTCAAGGATGGATGTTACAACCATTTCAAATTTCCTGGGTAAACTTCTGAGAATTTTCTCAACAATTCGTTGATCAGTGAGGGTTTCACCAATCAATCTGATCTGGTTCACGATTCCCATGACTCTGGTCATGAACTGATCTACAGTTTCGGACTTTGCCATTCTGAGAGTCTCGAATTGTGTCCATAACGACTGTAGTTTAACTGTTTTTACCCTATCATTTCCTTGGTAGGATGTTTTGAGGATGTTCCAGACCTGTTTGGAAGTACCAGCGCCTGTGATTTTCGAGAAAATCGAATCATCCACAGAATTCTGTATCTAGAATTTTGCTTTGTTTTCTTTGGTCCTCAGAGTTGCCTGAGCAATTCTCTGCGCATTTGTCATGGCAGTGAGGGCTGCTGGATCTGGTTCCACATATCCAAGATCCACTGGTTCCCAGCACTCTTGTGCTTGCAAGAACGACCTCATTCGAAGAGACCAGAACTCATAGTTCTTTCCCAGAAGTATCAGACCCTGAGTTGGTCCTAGGTTGCTAGATGATGCCATTTCAAAAATAAATTGCAGAAAAAATAGAGGGGAAAAATTCGTATTTACCTTCAATCTCAAAGATTTCCGATTCGCCGATGGCCGATGGGAGCTTCTCGGGCTTTAGATGGCCCTTGGTCTCCTTGCAATGTTACCACGCGCTTTAATGTTAAGGCGCTACGGGATTTTCCCATTATTTGCCTTTCAAAATGCCGAAACACAAAAAATCGCCTTTGGACTTTTCAACGGTCCAGATCGTGCTACGATTTGACGTTCTAGATCTGATCAGGATATCACGAATCGGGATTTCGGGATTCCTGATGACAATTTCTTTTGTCCCTTTGATTTCCCGATCTCCAATTTACCGATGGCACGTTTCCTTTCGGGACTTTCCCGATTGCTTTGATCTTTGCCATGCGTCCCAGCAGATGGACGGTCGTGTGCTTTCCTCGCGATTTCGCGATTTAAACATGCGACCTCTTGGTCTCTCAAATCCCGAAATGTCGTTGACCTTTTCTTGTCAAGACTTTTCCCAAATCGCTTTGATCGCCTCCACGTGTCCTAACAGATGGACGGTCCTGATTTCTCCTCGGGATATCGCGATTTGAAATGTTTCGAACTTCTCGTCTCCTGGATTTGCGATTTGTCGAATCCTGAAAAGCCGATGAAGTCTCTTATCGGGAATTTTCCCAAAAGCTTCGATCTCTGCCACGTGTCCTTGAAAGATGGACGGCTCAGATTTGCGTCGGGGATTTCACTGGAAAGAAACCCGATCAATTGTTCTCAGGTTTCGCGATTTCCCGAATCCCAATATGCCGATGGCGCTTTGCTCTTCGGGACTTTTTCCGAGTCGTCGGATTTGCGCCACGCGTCCGGGAGAGATGAACGGTCCTGATTCCTTCTTGGGGTGTCGCGACTTGCGATGCTTGGAATTGTTGTCAACTTGAAACTCCGAATGCCGATACGTTGACGGTGCCCTCGATGTCCGCCACGTGTCTAGGAGATATGGACGGCTGAGATCTGATCGGGATTTCCCGTATCGCGATTTCGCAAGTTGCGATGTCAAGTTTCTTTGACAACTTGAAACCCTGAATTTTGAAATGCCGATGTGCGCGACGATGTTCGCCACATGTCCGGACAAGCGGACAGCTGAGATCTTATCGCTATATCGTGTATCGCGATTTTGCGAGTTGCGAGGTCCCGTTGCAATGGTCTTTGAAAACCCCGAACTCCGAAATGCCGATATGACGATGCGTTGATCTACTGCCACCTGTCCTCTAAAATGGACGGCTATGATCGTTTTGGGATTTCGCGATTTCGTGTATCGGAGTTTTTGGAGAGCAGATTCTTTTGCTCGTCCAACTCCTGATTCCCTATTTTGCGATGGAATAGGATCTCGCCACGTGTCTCTTAATGGACGGTCAAGATGACGTCGGGATTTCTCAAGTGAAAAAACCTCCTGTGCACTCCAAACGACTAACCATCATGCAACTTCTTGCTGATCTAACGACTGTCGGCCCTGTGTTCAAGATCTGACGGTCGAAATTCCTTCGCCCTTTCCGCGCTCTCCTTGTCCCTTTTGGTCTGGTTTCCCGCCTTGGAACTATTCACAGGACGAATTTCACGGCTTCAATGGCTGTTCTTTGCGCCTGAGATGCGTTCTTTACACCTGTGGAAGAAAGATTCGTGAATCTTTCAATGATTTGAAAGAATTTCACGATTTCTTTGTGATCTGCTTGAATCTTTGACGGATGAGAGCGATTTCCAAGAATCTTTAAACGATTCTGTCTTTTGCTCGAATCTTTGACGAATTTACAATAGATCTTCAAGTTCTTTAAACATTTCTCGTTCGGTAGCTCTTCTGCGTCATTCTTTGACGGTTCTTAGAAAAAATTGTGCAGGTTTCTTCTTGTGCGTTCTCTGCTTCCTCCGCTAGCTTCTCACAACGATCTTTTAAAGAGTCTTACGGACAACTCTCCAAGCTTTGTGAAAAGTCTGTGTCGCGTGCTCTCAAGATCCGTGAAGCTCTATATTGTGTTGATCATGTGGCTCTCCGGACTGTGTGAAGAGGCTTACTGTTGTAGCTCTGATACCATGATAAATTGTGAAGCAAAGAGAAATGCAGAGAGAAAAGAATAGAACAGTATATTGAAATGCATGAAGGAGTACAGAACTTAGAAGATAGATTACAATGTAAGATGATTGAGCTATATATGCTCAAGCAAGACAAAAATAGAAAGTACAACTGTCCAATACAGTTGGCAGTGTACGGTCATACTGTTGAGGGTACAATATATTTAACATGACCACAGAACTGGTTACCTGTACAAGCCACTAATGTGCTGACAAGAAGAGCAGGGGAAGGGGAGAATTTTTGGAGGAGGGGTTCCTGTAAAAGTGCCTCTATCTTATCTGTGAGTACGTTTGGAATGATGGCGTTTTGCTCCACTGTGAGGCGGAGTTCCTGCGTGCCATATTGTTCTGCAAGACGAGCCAATTCTAACATATGATCTGTCGGAAGTCGGCCCACGGGCACATGGAGACCTACGAAATTCAAGCATGCCTGCTTCTATGGGTGCACACCAAGGCAACTCCTACGCTCCCATGATTTATCCATGTCTTTTGTTGCTTCTCTTTCTAATTTCTCTCCTGGCATTCTCTTCACCACTTCTGAACGGAAGCCCTCTATTCCCTGAAATCAATCAAATCAGGGTTCTGAATCTTTGTTTCATCCATAGAAATATCAAAACAAATCGAAAACAAAGTCTTCTATACGAATGCTTTCAACCATCATCTCATCGAGTAAATTTACCAAGCATAAACAAATGAAGCAAATTAGAATCCTCTGTAGAAAGATGGTATACCAATTCATCTGCAATCAAGATCAATTAATCAAATCCAGGCAATGGGCAGGATGGATAACAAAGTAATAATTCGTTTATTGCAAAGGGGAATGATGTATCAAGCGCATATGCATCTTGATTATTAACCCCAATTTTGTCATACAGTGAGATATCAAATTTTATGAGAACATATATGGGGTTCCATCTTCATCATTCACCCCAATTTTTTTATGAAATAAGGGGTATCAAATTCTTCAGTATTAATATGATAACAGATCGGGGTTAGTTCTGAATTATCAACTTATCAATGTTAAAGAACCATCTATGTAGAGACAACTTTCAGCTAAATGGTAGCTCAGGTAAAGAAGAAATAAAGAAAATAAGAATTCCAATTGAGTGGAGAGTGAAAATCAAAGTCAATAATATTGAGATGAAACATGGACGTCCCCTCTCAGCACATTATTTATAATTGAGTTAAACTATTAGATCAGAAAGTACGGAGCAGACAAATAAACTTGGGAGGCTATGTTTTATCACTGTTAATTTAAGCATATGATGTAGTAAACAAATTTTGTAATCATTTTGAAATGGAAGGTAATATAAACAAAAACAAAGATCATGACACCTTATCAGTGATGGAAATTGTAATTACCAACTCATCAATCAGCCACATCATTCGAGTCTTTTGGCGATTTCCCCGGGTGCCAAGATCTCTGTAAGCCTCCAAAATAGCTCTGCATACTGGAACAACTTCCTCTCCGGCCACCCAAGCATCAAGTGGAACTGCCTCTTCACAGCGCTTTGGACTAAAGAATCCACCAACTAGCAGGTTGAAACCAAATCTCCCACTTTTCATTGCAGGAACGTAGGCGAGGTCATTGATGTGGGGATGTTCAAACAAATCATGTGTACCCACAACACAGACATTCCATTTACGTGGCCTGCAAGAATAAAACACCTCGTGAATTTAGAATCTGGAAGATTCTCCAAACAGACTTCGGAAGAAAGAGATCTCTATATCGTCTGATCTCAAAGAAGGAAAAAAACCTATTTCTCAGGAAAAGATCTGTTTGTTTCTCAATTTAAAAAGAAAAGAACTCCACCTTTACACTTCATATTCCCCACACAAAATAGATGCCATCAGCACAAGCTACTTTAGCAATCACACGTTGGTTATGGATGGATTCCCCTTGCCGTTGTTGACGATGTAATCAGTTAGAATCCTTGTGTCAATGATTTCATCTGGATCAATTCCAGTCTGCAAGCTTGCCCATTCCAGTCTGCAAGCCTTACAATCCAACCTCCTTCAGCCCTTTCAATATGGCAGGCACGTCATCCAACACAACTCCACGAATTTGCCAATTCTGTCGAGTCGTGATATCTGCACAGCCCTCTGTTCCATATTTCTCAATCACGCTTCCCAAATATCGAGTTTGCAGACTGGTAGTAACTCCATTGGGAAGCTTAGGCCTCACCATGAATCTCCCATCTACAGAAACGAACAAAGAGCAAAATTTAGTTTAAAACTTGTCAAATAATAAAGCAAACTAAAAATTTTGGCAAAGGGATGCCTAAAATATTCGAATTAGGGCACCTACAATGCTGCTTTCTTTGGTGGAAGAAACTCAGCCACTTGAGGCGTACATCCACATCGTCTTTGTTAACGTTCTCGCTCTTGATTTCAGCCAAGGGGTTCTTTGCAAGCTCTCGATTTAAAACTGAAACATTCTGTGATCAATGCTCGTGTCGTCTAATATCCTTGGGGGGAGGATAATATCGAAAATCGTTATAACCTGCTACTTTTATTGAAAGTTGTTCTGTAGAGGCAGGATTATCTCTCGGAAGTGGCAGGGCCATTGCTCGGTCATATTATTTTAAACGTCCCTCCGGATCTCCAAAGGACAACTTCTTAAAAGTGATATCGAATAGCGTTTTTAACATCACGAGCTATCTGAAGTCACGATAGCGTTGACCGAGGAAAGACATGTGCGATTTATTACGTCGAAAGGCGTACACCTATTGACAATGGGCATAATTAATGATCTTTTAACCTTATTTAACCTTAAACCCTAATCTGATGGCTATGCATTGAAGATGCTGGCATATTTTTAGTCGTCCTCCAAAATCAATGGATCAGATTTATTGTTCATAACTTTCTTGCATTTATCAAGGCATCCGTTAACATGTTTACTTTTTAACATTTACCTAATCACATTAAAAAATTACTGTAAGGACATGTAATTGCCATGTTCCATTTATCAACCTAATGCAGCCAACCGTTTCATATTACCACAGATGAATTACCACAAACGTTTTATTTTGGGGGCATGCGTTCTCAGAGTGTATTGAAGGCACGTTCTCAGCCGCTACCTTTCGGCGCTCTCAGCCGCGAGTTAGCGGCTGTGCTAGTATATATGAGACCTGATGGAGGGCGGCCAATATTATGTTTGCTAGGTAGCATTGAACATTGATGTATGTGACCGTTGGATTCGAAAACAATTTAGATTGTGTATATGCCATCTGTTATAGCGTTTAATGTTGGTATGTGGTTGTTGGATTTGAAAACAATTTTGATTTAAAGGTTTATATGTCATCTATTGTAGCATTTAATGCTGCTTAACAGGTTGGATATTGATGGCCCCTTGTGGAGTAAAGGAGTGGGCTAACTCAGGAGCAATCTTTCCTCCCGAGTTACTTTTCCAACAATTCCTCTGGCAGCTGGTTTTTAAATTTCCGATCAATCCAGAACTTTGATCGATTTTCTGACCATGTGGGTTGGTTTAAAATGGGGCAAAAACCCTGGGGAAAGATTCTCACTTAAAGTCATAGTGGCCAAGTTTCCAACTCAGACTATCCCTGAAAATCTAGCCGGCATATTTTTTGCCGAAAAAGCGGGTTTGTTTGCTCCCGAGTTAGCTTACTTTGTGGAGTAAATATTTTTTTAGAGTGTAGTTTAAACTTCAAACATGGTACAATTCAAATTTCGGTAAAATTCCAATTACAGTTATTAATTATTAGAATGATAAATTTTAATTGTTCAAATTACATAATTTAAATATAATAAAATTTTTGAGAGTGTTGAATCTATTTATGAATAAAAATAGTGTAATGTTTGTGGACTTCATTTCACTTCTCACTACCATGTTTGTATATACTCATTGGACTCTAACAATTCCTAGTGTTTTATTTTTGTACCTCGTCAAAGTATAACATCTTTAATTGCATCCACAATACATGAAGGAAAGGACAATCTCACATCTCATTCACATTAAGGAGAAACAAAACATTTGTAACCGAGTTATGGAAATCGAGCGCATAATTGGTGTTGATCTGGAGGAAGGTTCCTTTCACAGGCTTGTCAAAATAGGTGTTTGTTGTTCCTTTCATAGAATGAAATTAGCAGACTAAAAGTATGTCAGCATTGTAGATTAAGTTGTTGAATTAAGTTGAAGAACATTTGTCGATTTCCACGTTCTTTGTAAATCTTGACTATCACCTTAGATCCAAATAACAAGTGGATTATCGATGAATCAATGTAGTGTTTCACATCACTGAAAATGTCTAATTGGGATGTAGAATGTTGTGTATGTTAAAGGGCTTGCCATTTTCTAAATTTATTTCATCTATGTACTCTTTGTCCAAAAGTTTCTTGACCTTGATTCGGTTAGACATTCTTTCTTCTAGAGCCAACCAAGTCAACCAAAGTGAATGATAGATGGATCATGTCATGGTCATCCATTGTATTGAAATGAGATTTATGATCATATATCTAACTATGGACCAACACCATCATTGTTTCCATACAATGGTAGATTCATTAATTTGATTGAATTAATAATAAGTGTAGAGAAATCGCTAATGGTTAGTTGATCTTCCATGGATGACCATATATAGGATGGAATCACACTTTAAATTCCAAGAGGTAGAGGAAGGAAATTGAGCCATAGAGTATCCAAGTCCAATGATCCTAGCGAATGTAAACACAACTTGGTGGTGATGAGTTGTATAAAGGTTGTGAGACACTCCTACAAAAGAACATAACCAAACTCAAAACATGTGCGTAGATTTAGAGTATAGTGTTAATGTCACAACAACCACTCAAATTAACACTCGAAACAATTGTCAGATGATGCCACAACAACTCCTTTATAGTTACTTTGATTTCATGAAATTCAAATGGGGGTTATTCTAACACAAATATGTTCAAGTTGAAACCAATGTTATATTGTTTGATGTCTTGACCACTTAAGAAAAGGAGTGTTGAGACATCTAGATTATGAAATGGAACTTTATATTGTATCAAAGGAAAAATTGAGGGCCATGTTTGATGTTGGCATAAATCCAAAGAATCTATGGAATGCACAAGCCTCACATTTCTTCAACCCTCACATTTCTTCTGATATTTCAAGTAAAGTTGTCTGCAATTTTTTTCTTTTGTGTAATGCATGTCATGATGGTCATTTCAGTGTTGTAGCAAGATATATGTTAGTTAGGCTTGGTTTTTAAAGGAAAACCCTAAAATCTTTCAAATTTTATACAGTTCCACCCAAATTTGGGTTTTTTCTAAATAATTTTTGTATGCAAACAATATTTTATTTTAACTCAAAACCCATAATATCATACAAATGGTGTTTGTTTATTAAACGAAAACTCAAAAGTGTGTGTGTTTTTAAGTATTTCATGACATGATGGTCACACTGCATTACAAGGAGAACACCTTCTAGTAGAGGTTTTTAGTGTTACAAAATTTGGCAAAATTTTCAAAAAACCATCTGCTAGAACCTCTTATATTGACTACGAAGGTTGTAATGAATGTTCCATATAATTAAAAAAAAATTGAGCGCGCAGAAGTTGTAGCTGAGGTTTTTTTTGGTACTTTTATTGTCAAAACACATTGGTGTGCTATTCATAAACTCGCCCTGGTGCATTGATATAGTACAAATGTATCAGTGCGTTTATAATTATTGCGCACCTATTTCACCTTTTTCGTTGTATGCTAAGCAACGATGCTCTTATAATTTCTACACACTGGTTCTGCCTTGTTTGCGTATGAAGCACTTGTGCTTTTTAGTTTTTGTACACCCTGGTGCATTTATGTTATTGTGCACACCAATGTGTTTAAGTTATCATGAGCCCATGTGCATTTAATATAGTATGTACCTTGGTTCTTGTATAATTAGAACATACCAGTATCCATTTTACCATGTGCACCAAAGGGTAGTGAAATTTCGAATATTCAAGGTGAGATGTCAGTGTCGTTATTTTAACTAAGCATTTGTGTGTATATTATACTAAAAGCATTGGTACATACATTATATTTAGAGCCTTCATGTGTATAATAAAAGTAAAGCACCAATGCATACATTATATTTGGTTACTAGATGTGTATTTTAAACATGAGCACCATACAATTTTCTCAATAGTTTGTACCAAGGTGAAATCATGAATATGGGTGTTTATTTTGCTTGTCTTATGAGAAAAACAACTATATTTTCACAAGTTCTTCAACTTCCATCGTACAAAAGTATTTTTTTTATTTAGAATTTCACTTTATAGTAAAAAAAAAACTTGTGAAGAATTTTGTTAGCTTTCCACTGACTATTTTTCAAATTATTGTTATTAAGATTTGATATGTCAATTTGACAATTGTTTAAGAGTATGTTCCTTAAACATGAAATGAATGATAATGAGTTATTTTTTCTTCCAACAATGTATCTATTATTAAACTTTTGTTTTTAACAAACGAAATACACTGCAACAATCTAAATAGACTCTATTTTATTATGACTATAATTTTAAATCTAACAGATGAAAATTATAATTTCTAATTTTTTTTTAAGTTAACCACGCTGAAAACATTGCAAATTTTAAACACATATTTTCCCCCACCTTGTATCTATCTTAATTTTTACTTAAAAGTAAAATCTAAAAATACCCTTTTGAAAAGAACAGTTTAAAGATTATGAATATAATTCTTTCAAAATTTTTCATTGTGTATTTTTAGAGATACAGATATTTCATTTCACTGAATCATAATGTCGGCTGAAAATATTATGCAATCATTTTTTTTATTAATTAAATAAAATTAGATAAAAATAATGAAAATGAAAAAAAATTGTAGGAATTGAAAGTAAATTCAATTTTGCAAATGCTGGTGTCATTTTTGAAACCAAATTCTGAGTATTTGCAAGAGTCCGCAACCTCCAAAGTTCAGGTAAGCTAGAGGGAATTCTCTGGTTCCTGCATACAATCTCATTCTCTAGTTTTTGGTCGAAAGACTCTTTCAACCGAAAAACATTTCTTTCAACCGAAAAATTAAATTCTAACAGAATCCATTAAAATTAAACAATTTCCTAGATTTTCGGCTGAAAGATGGGTGAGGGAATTCCTCCGGCCAGAAAAAATGAAAAGACACGTCGTATCATTTCATTTCATGCCAAATCATATAAATACGCTTTCAGGCGAACACATTTAACACAATTCATCGCTTATTTCATGGTTTTCTAGAGCACCTAACCAAATTCGAATCATCTTTTTTGTTTTTTTTGAACAAGGCAATTGATGTTTGTTCAAGTTTTTATTGGAATAACAATTTATATATTAAAAGATAAATGTTGAGCATTTTTTCAAGGTGGAGCCTTTGTTGAACATAAATTTTACAGATAACAATACTCATGGGAAACAAAAGTCTGTGCAAGAGAAAATTTGATCGCACTCGAGATGAAACTCACCATAACGATCAAAGGAAAGAGCATTATTGGAGAAATAAACGAGAACGTGCAAATATTGAAGAAAGAAACGATGATAATGTAAATAGAGATTTTCAACAAGAAGAAGTCCAACCAAGTATGCATGCACATATTGTCTATATTAAAAGTATATAATTCAAATTTTAAATATTGTTTAATATAATTTATTGTAATTACGATTTGATGTTTTTCAAAAAACATAAATAAATTTGTCTCATAAGTTCGATAAAGACGTTGAAACCGAAATTGAAGCAGAAGATGAATCATCTATAGGCATGTACATAAATTTAGATAATACAAGATGAACACTTGTATATAGTTTAGTGAATTTATGTTTGGGTTTTGTTTTTTAATATAAACTTTAAATTGAAATATGTAGGAGAATCTATCAAAATTGATGATGAAATATTAGAAAATGTTGATACTGACAAATTTGGGAAGAAAGAATCTAAGCATTATATAAGATATCGAACAAAGAATATGTATAATACTTTTTTCAAAGATGAATCGGTATCAGTACAAACTCAACTTTTGCTCTATCTAATAAAGTCAAGAAAGTTAAAAGAAGCTACAACATTATTGGGTATTCAAAAGTCAACAAAAGATACAAAGGTGAAACAGAATGTCTTTGACAATATAACTAGTGTACTAAAAACTTTTGGAAAATCTTGAAAAAAAGATGTCAATGTTGCATGTAAAGTGATACAAACAACAATTGTTACATCTAGCAATATAAATAATCATTTGACACGACACATGACAAAAATGATGGAAAAGTCAAGAAAAACATTGTACAAACATAGAAGATTTCGATTGCAAATAGATGCAAATGATGAACTGGCTTGTTGGACAGTGATTTCTAGACAACCTTACAAAGATAGACTTGCAGAAAATGTTAATGAATTGACCCGTAATTGTTGGTTAATAGAATCTCTTGTTTCACCACATACAAGGGATGTGTTACAACGAAGAATAACATGAAAACAATATGAAGAACATATGAAACATATATTTCCAATGACACAAATAGAATTGTTCAATAAGTTCAAAGAAGAGCACAAAGAAGTTAAAATTTCTATCAATACATTTATGCAACAAACACCATGGTTTGTTAGACCCATCATTATTCGTGACACTTGTTTTCGTTATCATGTGGAATTTGAGTTGTATTACGATAGTTTTCTTGATTTTGGTAAAACTTTATGGCCAAGTTCACCTCCTACTTCCACATTTCGTGTTTTTATATCTGAAATTCTATGTGAAAGAGAAGGTGATGAATTATTCTACCATTTTCGATACATAGAAATTTATATCAATATAAATTTTAATGAAAATCGTTTACTTATATTAAAGTATATTTTAATTTTACTTTCTAAATCATGTTTTTATTTCAATTTTTATTTCGCTTTTTACTACAAAGTACACATTTTTATTTCACATTTTCTTGAATAAATATATTGTTGAAGTATATTTTAATTTTACTTTCTAAATCATGTTTTTATTTCAATTTTTATTTCACTTTTTACTACAAAGTACACATTTTTATTTCACATTTTCTTGAATAAATATATTGAAAGCTCGAAAAGAAACCAAAGACTAACATAACTAATTTAGTGTTGAACTGTCATTTCATTGTGAAATTTCATAAGAAACTATAAAATTTGATGACTTGTTTTGATTATTTTCAACCATATTTCCAAATCAAACAAAATTTAAATTATAAGTGATAAACTATAATTTTTATTTCACATTTTCTTGAATATTTCATTGTGAAATTTCATAAGAAACTATAAAATTTGATGACTTGTTTTGACCATTTTCAACCATATTTCCAAATCAAACAAAATTTAAAAAATAAGTTAGAAACTATAATTTGATAACTACCTAGATCTCCCATCACTACATAATCAGCTCTACACAGAATCAACTCTACTTCACATAGTACATTAATGTTTATAAATAAAATGAAATAAAACATTTTTAATTTCAACACAGTATAAGAAAACATAAATTAACCTTTTGAGAAATCAAACATGACACAATAAATTGATATTTTGATAAATTAACATAAATTAACAGTATCATATAAACAATATAAGAGAAATCAAATATGAGACACTAGATTGATATTTTGAATTCCAT
>ML782675.1:578076-593614 GCA_009831015.1 Picea engelmannii
TATATAATCAAAGTTTGAATAGTTACACCATCAAATATATAGGTTCCACATTCATTTTAAGATGATAACAAAAACTAAGACATTTAATTCCAAAGTTATGAACTCTAAGCCATCGCTTTAAGATAGATCACTTCATATCTGCAATTCAAACATGCAAATAAAAACATAATTCAAAAATTAAAAATTTTCAATTTAGACATGCAAAATAAAACATAATTCAAAAATTAAAAATTTACAATTCAAACATGCAAAAGAAAACAAAATTCAAAAATTAAAAATTTACAATAAAATAAATGTACAAATTTAAAATAAAATATACACATGTACCATTTTAGATAAATAAAACAAATTGTGATTAAATCAAAATTGACATACATACCAAAAGAGTTAAGTCTCATCCTCCAACATACTCATTTCCACCAAATATAATGTAAACATATTTTCCACCAAATATAATTTAAACATCATTTTAAATAAATAAAATAAGTTGTGATTAAAGCAAAATTGACATACATACCAAAATAGTTAAGTCTCATCCTCCAACATTCTCATTTCCACCAAATATAATTTAGACATCTATAACAATAAAAAACAATAATAAAAAAACAAATAGCACATATTAGCATATATACTTTAACTAAGTATTAAATAAACAATAAGAAATAATAGCATACACAACCAGAGTTAAATAACAATAAAAAAATAATAATATACCCAACCAGAGTTAAACAGATTTAAGATTTTCCCTCTCTTTTCATTAAACTTCCAAAATAGTTACTCTCCACATTAAACATACATGATTTAAATAATTTTTAAAATCTTATCTAAAATCTTAAAAAAATTTAAAGAGAAAAGTTGTGTTCTTGGTTAGAAATTTTTGTATTCAGATTTAAATAATAATCTAAAAATAAATATAGAACTGTGTATGCAGAAAGTTCACAAATCTTTATATTAAGTCATTCTTCTAATGAAACACTTATCTCCTTGTGGATAAAGTCTCAAATCCTTCAGATGAAATTATCATCCCAGGTGACCTTATTTGATCTTATTTACTCAACAGTAAAATACTAATCTCCTTAGCAGTAAAATACTTCTCTCATCTTCTGAAGTGGTCATATAATCAAATTCTGTAATGCCCTTTCAAATTAAAGGACTCATAAATCTTCATATTAAGTCATTCTTCCAAGAAATTACTTATATCTATGAAAGTTCACAAATCTTCATTTTAAAAACCATTCTTCCAAAAAATATGTATGTCCTCTTTCTGCAGTGGAATATATGTTCTCATATAATATTTCATGTACATGAAGAAAACACAAATCTGCACATATATTAATCCTTCTTCAAAAACCATTTAAGTCTTCCATCTTTGGTATGTATTCATATTACATATAATCAAATGCTCTTTGAAATTATATGTGAGCTAGCTCACATATACATCTGTGAGCTAGCTCAAATATACATATACATAGCTTATTTGTATATCTACTTGAAAGTTGGTTTTGTGGTTAGTAATCAATTTAGTTAAGAATTTGACAAAACCCTGGAAAGAAGGAATTCACTTCGTTGTATGTAGAAAACAAAAATGACCATACTACGACATTCTTAGACAAGAATGCAAGGAATGCAATCGAACAAAATTTAGAAACTTTCCCTTTTTTGATGTGGGATAAAGTCTGTTCTCAAATAATCAAATGTTCAAGTTCAAAATTAGGTCTTCATCATGATCTAAACTTAAATAAGTTTGAATGTGTCATTTAATACAACGATAGGCTTATATAGGGGTTCTATATATTTCAAAATAATTGATCAAAGCGTTGAATAGGAAAGGCTAAACTAAAAATTTGAGAAAAAAAAAATTGATAAAAGTAAAAAATATAATTTTATTCAACAAAAATAAGCTTGAACACTTTTATATAAAACCCCAACATAAAAACAAATTAAAATTCACTAATGTGCAATGAACATACACTTATGACTCATCAAGAATGGACACATCCTTCCCAGGTATGGATGTTTCCTTCGCTTCCTTCTCAATCTCAATCTCTTGTACTCTCTTTTCCACATTTTGTTTAAGCACACTCAGTTACTCTCTTCTCCACATTACCCTATATAACACATTTCAATTTTGAAAATTTGAAAATTAAATTTAAATGATTTTAACACATCAAATTGTAGTTCTAAATTTTAAAACATGTAATGTCTGTGATGTGCCAACCTATGATTCAATAAATTAAATGTTGTTTAAGACATTCTTCTTTTAAATTGATAATATAAATGGCAATTTGCAATTTTAATATATAACTAAATTTGTTTTCAATATGCAATGATACCTGCAAACTCTCACCCTCTTCAAATTCTCTCAATGAGAATTAAGACAAGTCTTCCCAGGTAGTAGGAGATGAAATAAGGATCTGTGAACAACACAACTAAGAACTAAATCTAGGATTTATTGTGTTCACATTTATACAAAATTATAAATGTTGTTGATTTTATTCAAAAGATTGGAGATTGGACAATTAAAGTGTTCATCTGTGGATATTAGAAAATACGTACCTGATTCAACCCATCCAAATTTAAATTTGTGGAATCGAGTCCCTTGTTTACTGGAGATTTATTTAACATATCACCAAATTGAAATTAATGACAATAACAACTCAATTATTTCTATAGATACAATGATATGTATCTAGATCTAGAATTAAAAGTAAACTATCATAAAATGTGTCAAACATTTCTAACTAGAACGCATATCAATCTATTGTTTGGTTCATCATTCTGAATGACCTCCTTCCAACCATCATGGAAAAACTTTGCATACTCCTTAAAATATTCTACTTATATGTTATCTAACTCCACATATATTTTATAAACAAAAATGGCCCGAGAATTGGTTTCCGCTCGCTAACGGTTCAAACCAACATCAACACCATAAAAAATCGATTCCAAATTTTCCCCGATTGCATTTCTAGCCTCTTTGTCAACCTATGATGAAGCTCACAACTTTGAATGTGAAGAAAATGCCCATGTTGGGCGAGATTCTAAAGGTCGTGGATGCCTCTGCAATGTCGCATTTCGATATGCTAATTTTTTATCATATGTTCATCCTTTACTAGCCCCATAATAATCAGACGGTACACTAGTATAATCAGGGTGCATGTCCATGAAAAGGTATACATAAAAGTGTATAACAAAATAATGTGGAACCTCATAATTCCATGACAATTTCTCATATGCTGTCAAAAATCTATTATACAAATGTTCTGCTATGTCGGGATGATTAAAATATTGCACCTTCAAGATCTTTCGATTTGGTCCATCTTTGAAATTGAACATCGAAATTGCATTTTCTTTTGAAACATTATTTTTTATTGTGTCTCATTTATCAGGGCCCATCACCTCTGACTTTTCCCGCCTCATCAAATCGATAAAATTGTCATTGGTTGGCCCCATATTTTGATTTGCGTCCATAAAGTTTTGCAATGAATGCAAAAAAATATGTAAGATTTGTTTACTCTCCTAAGGGAGTTTCAAGATCCTCAAATAATTTTCCAACCTAATTTTAACACATCAGAATCGCTCAAGGGTCATTGCTTCAATAATTCATTCTCAGGGAAGCTCATCACCAACATTCGAAGGATAGGTGGGTGTAGGCATGTAATCTTTTGTTTCTTGATAACGTCACCTCTTAAATCCACCTTCACCATTTTCACTAACATTAGAATCTTCATAACACCCAATATCTCTTTCATTGTCTTCCCTCGCTCTAAACTCATTGTCTACACACACATTTGAAAGTAATTACAATATTTCACTTGACATAAATTTAAATACACAAAAATACAACAGAAATAAACAAAATCAAATAAAATTACCAAAAATATTTTATTGTCCTAATGTATTTCCTACATTCTCAGGTGTAGGAGTATCAATTCACAACCTATCTAAGAAGGATGCATCCATAACACTTGCTTGAGCACATTCTCAAGTTGATCTATTTGCAAACTCATTTGATAATCTCCTCTGATGAGATTGTCATTGGTCACTCAGAGTCTCAGTCGAAGAATGGGTTCCTCTTACTCCTTCTTGGGATAGCCTAGAGCATTTGCGAGGAAGATTTGGAGACTCTTGTCTCGACATCTTGCCTCAATATATATCCTTTTTAAATTCATGAAAATTTAAGCACAAGACAAGTACGAGTTAATATCTCCAACATTGACCAACAAAAATTATGAAGAAAGAAAAAAAAATAAGACAAAATTAATAGAAATGTTATTTATGTTAGACACAATTATAATAGGGTGATGCATAACTCCACTACCCATGCCCATGTCAAATATATTTTGGTTTCTTACTATTAGCAAAAATAACCTTGGTAAATCCACAAAAAATGGAAACAATATTTAGACGAGCACATATAAGGACATAAAGTTGATAAAATGATCTAAAAGTACAAGTGGCAAGGAAAAGTCACAACATGATAAGAACTTACTATGATGGAAACACATAATATATGAAAATTACATGGGTCAAAGTCTAATAACAGAGTAGCGGTTGTCTATATGGGCAATCAGATTTCATGCATCCAACGGATATAGAGCACAGTTCAGAAAATCAACGATTACCTTTACGCCATGTTTGGTTGGATGGAATAAATATGCCATCTAATTAAATTTTAAATCGATGACATAATTACTTTATGATACAGTGCCAAATTATTTGGGTTTGAATCCAATCAAACATTTGCTTGCTAAGATGCAGCATAAAGCCGTGGCTGGGGAAAGATAGAAGAAGAAGTTGAAAATTCTACTCACATCCATTTGAAGGAATTTCCATATTGAGGTGAAAAAGAGGAAGTTGCTTCCATGTTTCATCCCAAAATAAAGCATTGGTTCCATCCTTGACTTCCCCAAAACAATGAGTGTGGATAATATCTTTCTTTTTCCAGACATTGTTCCATATTAAGGAGCTTGAAATATTTCCTAAAATTATGATCAGGTCCTGAGGCTCTATGAGAGGGTAGTACTTATTGCACCAAAGGAGGTCCCATAGAGTATTATTTGATGTCACTCAATGCCACCATGGTTTAGCTCCACAGAATGACCCGGGGACATTTGGATCTTTGAGAATGAGTCCTCGTTTGAGGTTAGGGAGACTGAGCTTGTCCAAGTGAATAAATCTCATTTCTTTTCTTTGCAAGTTCCACCCCACAGAAAGGATCTTTGGAAGTTTTAGACAACTTTCAGGATCGCTTTGGGAGAAACCATGGATGAAAACAAGTAAAGAGACATGGATTGAAGGATATACTTGAGAAGGACTAGTTGTCATGATGCATTGAGAATTCTAAAGGACCAATTATACAATTTCTTGTTCATTT
Source organism: Picea engelmannii (assembly GCA_009831015.1). Classification (NCBI taxonomy): domain Eukaryota; kingdom Viridiplantae; phylum Streptophyta; class Pinopsida; order Pinales; family Pinaceae; genus Picea; species Picea engelmannii. The sequence goes on from ML782675.1 coordinate 583,454, forward strand.
GGGAGATAAGGTCCTCCCATGATGAATTTCATCGTCTGTTTTCAATGAGAAGGAACCGATATATTCTGATGGAAGAGAGCTCCTTTGGAATCCAAGGATCCTGTAGATGTGAGCCTGTACAACATAAGTAGTGTGAAAGAAAAAAAACTGAGATTTGAGATATTGATAGTGGTACTTTTGTTTTTGTTGTTGGGTTGCTAAGAATTTTATTATGAACTAGTGAGTCCTTCAAAAGCCGAGCCTATTCCTCAGCGATTGAATTCAATTCTTTTTGTTGGTAGGAATAAGAAATAGACTTTAGGTAGAGATCCCCAAGGTCCATTTCCTTGCCATCATATGAGTCAGGTTATTTTGGTGTGTCCTCCTACATGTCTTCTTCGCCTTCATGATTGATTTGTATTAGCTTAGATTATTACCATTGATTGTGGATTAGATTAGCATATTACCATTGATTTCCATTACTTGAATACAGAAATTAGTACAAAACTAACTATGAGTACAACTTCTTGATATGAGTAATGTATTTGATTATGAACCACTGATTACACTGGTTTGAATCTCTCATTATGTAGTAGTCAGTGATATTGCTTCCCATTAATTCCATAACATTCCATACTGTCAATCTCATCATGGTACCAGAACAATGATCACTATAAGGAAGTAAGTCCATTGAATAGGGATACTACTAACCTCTGCCCTATTTTTCCAGTTACAGTTAAAGGTTGTTCTATGAGCTATAACATAGGGTCATGAAGCAAACAACATGATTGTTAGCTACAAAGGGAGGTATATAATAAGAACTAAAGGCAATAGCTTAACTTGTAATACAAGGGGAATATATCCATTCCATTACTATGATATCAGTAATACAAAAACAACTTAGCTTAAGGTTAAACAAGGTGATATCATGTTACCTATTTACCATAATCAATACGTATTGTGATATTAATCTTATCTCTTATTAACTACATGGGATATCACTATAAAGAAATGGCACTGAGTATCAACACATTATTACACTTGTAAGTGATTCCAATGCTTGTGTAAATACAAAGAGTAATATATCACCATCTTCAACTAGTATTTGTGCCATACTAGTGTAAATGCAAAGGTTAATAGATCACCAAAGCTAATGTATGAGGTCTCATAGAGGGCTTGTTGTGGTCTCATATCATATTAGCTCATTACTTCATCATGTTCAACCCTATACAGTTAGTTGGTATGATTACAACAAGTTTGATTCATGTTTCTGTACACTTACTTTATCCATAGTGTTTCCATGATATCGAGTTTATTAGACTAGCTAATACACTAATCACTTTGTAATTAATGAGAAACATACACTTATAGGGAGAATACATGGAATTGTAACTCGGCTTAAATATGGTATTGGAATCACATCTATTACTAAAATCTTAGATACGGTATCTGTCATGATATATTAGTAATAACACATATGATAAGATGTATAACATTACCTATAAATGTAAAATGGATATGTATTAACCAATGTTAATGCTTCTATTATTCAGGTAGTCTATGATTACTGTATGTTCACTGGTATGTACACTATAACTAGGAGTGATGCCCAGCTTATATATGGTATATGTCATGTTATCTTAGTAATAACACATATGATAATATGTATACCATTGCCTATATATGTAATATGGATCTGTATTAACTAATGGTAATGCTTCTATGATTCAGGTAGTCTTTGATTAAGATATGTTCACTAGTATGTACACTATAACTAGGAGTGATTCCCAACCTAGCTCCAAGTAATACGAATGATTCGGGGAATTACAATGGAATCATATTAGGCATAGGATAGTTAAAGCTCATAAGATAACATAAGCAGAGACCTATCATATTTATGTAATATAAGCACAGTCATGGTCACACTGTATTACTATCGATCATAGTTATATGAGCATAGTGACCAATACTCTTCTATATCAATTTCCACATGTTATAACTATCATATATTATGGGATTCCTTATACTTTACTCGTATTGAATAGTGTAAATAGAAATATTACTATATGCAACACTATAATTATACTAGTAGCATCATTAACAAGGGTCTTACAAAGGGTATACTCTTATCCAATACAGATGGGTTTTACTTACTCTGATTAAGAGAGAGCTAAAGAAATGGAATCAACTTCATATCTTACCCTTATGAGCTATGTGAATATTACAATATAGTTAAGAGTGTATATTATGAGTCTAAGGCATAGGCCACTAATCTATGTATGATATTCATGGAACACTATGGCTATTATCTCTACCACCCTATATCAGAGTATGAATATCTATTCCCCTTGTTCATATGTTACCATATTCACCGGTAAATATCAAACAACTCTTCGAGTATAGTATTACTAGTATCTATACCATAAGAAATATAATCATGTTATCTGTAATGGGATTAGTTCATGTCTATCACCTATACCTGCCAAATTGACTCCTATTATGTGCTAGATGTTACTGTGTTCACTAGAATAAAGGTCAATGGCAGTAATACTAACATAGAATTATAAGTCACACTACAAATCGTACATTGAATTACAACAAGATATCATAGAGCTATACATGGTGTGTTTCATATTAGTTGAGATCAAGTTGTTATTACGATAGCTTACATGCTTTGATTATTATCAGTATTAGTATTGATTTAAGTTATATTTCCTTTATTAGGGAAACTACGTATATGGTGTGTACAACTTACTCATATAAAGAACAGATAGCTATGGGTTTTAATAAGGACATTAAATGTGAGGCTGAAGCATATCATAGCTAAGAGATTAGTTAAGTTGAACAAGAGAACATAGCCCTTACTAACATGAATTCAATACAAAAGGTATGATCGTAACTATCAAATAAACAAGTAACTGATTAGAATGATTATCATTAACATGTATATAACTTTATCATAACCATGTATTAGTCTGTAGTGCTCATAGTGTAACACATAGTCTTTACTAAGCTAAGGAACATGCTTGAATATGGCCCTATCCATGTAGAGGGACAGGCCCGAGTTCAGACCTGTCCCTATACATGGAAAGGGCCTTGAACATATATTATATGTGAGCTAGCTTGCGCGCGCGCACACACACACACACACACATATATATGAGGTAAATGTTTAATTAACCAAAATATAAATTTTATTTTAAATCATAATTTCCCAATCAAAAAAAAATTCAGATGAAAAATGTTATAAATCATAATTGTACATTGACTATAAACAACAATTCCAAAATAATATAGTAAAAATATATTTTAACATTTATAAGAATTTAGTAAACATTGCACCACGAGATTGGTGTCAATTTCACCATGTAATAATCTTCTACTTTTGTATTATATTTCAACAAAGAATAACAAAAAAAAACCTATTTTAACATTTATCAGAATTTTTTAAAGATTGCACCACAAAATTGATTTCAATTTCACCATGTAATAATTATTTAGTTCTATATTATGTTTCCAATAACAAGAAAGTAAAATATGAAAATCCATCCAATACAAATAATACAATCTCAATATAAAATTGTAAAATTACTAACTGGATATTTAAATCATTATTACACAATCTTGATATTTAAATCATTATAACACAATCTCAATGTAAAAAATAAAAAAATATTCACTAAATATTAATCAACACAGCTTTGAGATTTGCAAATCACAACATGTCTAAGGTACTGTTGCCACCATTTAACCTTGTTTTCACTAATTTTCAATGGTCAACAGTGGCCTAGGAATGAGGTCAGGGAGCTTGAACTTTTAGTGCATAGGAATGAGACTACATAATTTGCGAGCAATAGACCTTCCTAAGATATTGGCACCTGAACTTTTAGGGAACAAGTTGGTTCTCTATGCTTGGTGGTAGATGTTTTAATTGTCTTCTGCTTTCTTTTGAACCTAAGTAATTGTATTTTGCTTTCTTTTTGCATCTCATCCTAAATGTTTCCTTAGCAGAGACCTTAAATTTGTGAGATTGAAGAACACCACAATAATTTTCTCCTTTGTATATTTCTTCATTCTAAATAAGCAGCAAAAATAGCCATGCATTTCAAATATTTTCATCAAAATGGACAGTGTTGGACCAGTCAACCTGTTGATTTAGTGCATCGACAATGTTGGACATAAAATATACAGTCGAAATTGGGATTATCTGAATTAGAAGTTAACAGACTTTGCATACATTTTATATAAGTAAAGTTTTATTGCAGATAGAAAAATATACAGCCAGAATTGGGGCTGTGAAATGGTGATAAGTGTGTATTTTACAATATGAAGAACGTTGGTTGTGTGTTCAAATTTGGGTAAGTGCATCTATGATATCACTGTGAAAGGGTGCACGGACAAACTTAGGAATATTCTCCTAGGTCAAGTTCATAAGATTGTTGAAACATTTGACTTTCTAAATGGAGATGCAAGTTCAAATTGCATTTTTTACTTTCTTGAATGAAGATGCAAGTTCAAATTGCAATTTTTACTTTATTGAATGAAGATGCAAGTTCAAATTGCATTTCTGCTATGAGCTTTTCATTATGTTTTTATAAGTTTTCTTGGGTATCGTTAATTATGTTCTATTTATGAGTCTTCATACTTTTAAGCCCATCTTTGTTGAAAATGGAAGCTAGCTTGACTTTTGGAGGAATCGTAATTGGTATCTCAGTTCATGGAATTGGAGTTAGACATTTGGATTTAAATTTGTTATTTCTTATCGTTATGTAAATGAGACATTGACATGAAATGTTCACTGCTTGTGTCTTTTTGTTACGGTGCAAAGTACTGTGACATATTTTAGTTGTGGGAATAATTGCAATGGACATTTTCCTCGTGTTTCAAGGTTTATTTCTATTTGTTGTACGTGATATTTTGTAGATTTTAAAACTGTTCTTTATTCTAGCTTTGTAAATGAGGCTTTGACATGAAATATTTTCGTCTTTTATCAGTTTCTCTATCAATGCAAAGTGGTTGTTACATATTTTGGTGTATCTATTCTGGAGGTTGAGGGAATGACTTCAATGAATATGTTGCCTATGTTTCAAGGTTTGTTTCTATTTGTTTAGTGCTATATTAATGCAGATCCTTCATCATCAGTGCATTCCTTTTCTTCCAACTTGATTTAGGTTGGTGAATGCTTCTTTCTATCTGAAATGAAGATTCTTTCTTGGTGAATATAAAGATTATAGTTTTCTACCCACAAGGGTATTAAAGAACTAAATTTATCATAGTTAAGATTACAAAGATAAATCTATCAATACCGAGCGAAGAACGAAGGAAAATTTCAGAATCTAGCAGCAAAAGGGATTATTGTATTGAAGACATTGCGACCGTACATGGAAAATGAAATTTGGAAGGAAGTCAAGTGATGAGTAAGATGACCGATTAAATTTACATAAATTAAATTGACAGAATATTCAATTAATTTAATTTACATAAATTAAATTAATGCTGATAGACATGGTCGATGGTTGATAGTTAATCTAGACTTAAAACTATTTTTGATTGAATACGAATTATTTTTTTACATATAAGGAAACGGGTTAATAACCCAAAATCTAAAGGTATTTGGGAGGAGTTGAAGTCTACCTTCTTACAAACCACTAGATAGTTATAACGGTAATCAATCGACCCACATTAGAGGATAGAAACCAGTAATAATTGTCCTCATTATTTATTGACAACCAAATTATAATAAGTTTTGTTTAAAAAAAATTCAAATTTCTCTAACAAAGAAAGACAATTTCAAATGTCTCTACATACTTATCTATTTGAAATTAAAATAAAGCTAACTAAAAGTAAATCATTCATAAATTATTGTTATGCAACCTCATTGCATCATCACCAAGCACATGTCTTACCTATCAATGTTATGTAACTTCAAGTGTTAATGACAAATATAACTTTATTGTATTTTTTTGAAGTTGGTGATTTAAAAAGAAACGTCGTTTGATACTTATTACATAACACTCTTATTTGACTTTAGCTTATAAAACATGTAAAAATTTCATTTATGTTTGATATCATTAAATATTTGCAAAAGTGATCTAGCTAAATAATTTCATATTGTCACTATGTGAACAGTAACTTTTTCATCAATTAAAATGAATAAATTATTTAAAAAAATTATTGAGAGGAATGTCATATTTGTTTTCAATGTCACAAAAATTTAATAAATACGAATCTAAGATCTTCAACGAAAAGGATTAATAATGATATACTATAATTTAATAAATACTAATTTAATATCTTCTAGGAAGATGATTAATCATTTAACTAATCTTTAATATTAGTTCATGGTAAGATTCAAAGAACTTTCAACAAAACAACATATCTTATTTATATATTGCCTATCAGTTAGACATTCATAGCCCTGGTACCTGGTCAATTGGAAGTTCAAACGCTTGTCAAAGTGGGGAAATTCAGTTAGATGTTCAAAAGTATGGGTTTGTCACCATGTTATAAAAGGTAGAACCTAAAAGATGTATGAATTTAGCCTTTACACTCAATAGCTAAGCATTGGGTATAATTTGTAAGAGAGAAACAACTCCAGTGTCTCGCAGGGTAGAATTGTAGAGAGAGGGAAGATAAAAACTTTGACTAACAGTTGGGTATATGTTTTTAAGAAATTGAAAGTGCACACCGTGAGGTGGAAAATAATTTGTGGGTGGATCTAAAATCTGCATGTTTTTTGTAAAGGGTATGTGAACCTTGTTTTCTCTAACTCGAAGCAGAGAATAAACTATTGGGGGTTGGAAGCTTGAATAGAATATTTTCAATCTACAAGTTGGCAAAAATGCTAATAATCACCCACCTTCTACTACTGTTGTTGAGATGGAGACTAGGGTTGTTGTTGACAGGATACACTAACATATATGTAATAACATATATGTTATAACCCCCGGATGGGGTGTTTTCGGGCCCAACACTTGGAAAAACAAAGGGGAGGCCACCTGGGTAGACCTCCTACCACCTGGAGCTGGCTCAAACGTACCCCCTCTACCGTCACCTCATGCAATTAAATCCCCTATCATCGTTCCTCGGATCTCACTTGATGATAACCTGCTACAAGCTCTTGGTGTTTTGCTTCATGAGAGTTTTAATGGGGATGAGTTGGACAACGTCACAATACCATCACTAGTTCAAAAATGGAGGTCTTAGGCTAGAGCCTTGGCACACCAAATCTCATTCGCACCCTTGGCCTCTGAAGTCTCATCCCTTCATGGTTTTCGACGCAGCCTTGTCTTTCTGGTTCGATCTCATGTCGCCCTCCTGGCCTTTGATTGCTAGCTTTTCTTGACAGTTTTTGTGGTGTCTCTGTGTCTGGTTGTTTTGGACCAACCCCTCGCACTATCTCTATGTGTTCTTTATTTGGTTGCCTCAGGCTAATTCTATGCCTCGTCATCGAAGAGGGGAGCGGCCTAGTATGCGGCCAGAGGAAGGGTTGCGCGCAATGATGGCTCTCCTCAGGAAACCGAAGGTGTCCCAAACTTGAAGCCCATTATAGCTCCCACTCTTGCTCAACCAACCCATGAAATTACCCCAGACCTCTCCCTGCTTTCGAATCCCTTTGCTTGTCGAATCGAATGGTTCGATAGTTTCATAAATTCACTTGGTTTTGCTCCACCTCCCCCCTCCCTTTCTCACCCCTGTCCACCTCTGCCTTATCCTTCTCGCCACCCTCCTCCTTCACTTCCTGTCACCTCCACTGCTCCTTTTCCTTCAACTCCCTTCTTTGACTGCACCACCTCCTCCTCTGACTCTCCATCTTCCCCTCTTCTCCCCTCAGCCTGCTCCAGATGTGCAGAAAGAGAATCTCTCAAGGAGTCCATGGCTGACCTCAAACATGGCTTAGGGGATGTCAAAACCACCATTAATGAGCTGCAGAGAAAGGAAATAGAGTGTTGGCGTCGCGTGGACCTCCTAATTACTTTGTTGCGGGACCTTAGACAAGCTATATCAAATAGAGATAAGCTCGATAGAGACAATCTATAAGTGCGTCAGGCCTTTGTGGGGCAAAGGTTTGACCTTAGAACTAGTTAATTATGCTTCTGGTTTAGGCTCCCTGGTTCTATGTTTTTAGTTTTGTTTCTTTGGCCATGTGAGGCCACCTAGTTTTGGGCGATTTGGTCTTAGCTTTTTTTGGTCTTAGTCTAGCATTCAGAAACTTTGCCTTGCATGGCATTATAGATCATCCTACTTTACCACTTTGCAAGTTTTACATGTATATTTTTTCCATGTGGAAGAATTGATTTCCCATCAGTTCAATGTTGCCACATTCGAACATGTAAGATAGACAACTGTAATCTTCAACTTTTGCAAGATCTAATATAATTTTCTAACTTACAAAAAAAAAAACATATATGTTATAACATATAGGTAATAGGATGTGATCAAAAGGATGGCCATAGGGCTAGCCCCCCGCGGGCAAGTCATAGACCATGGACTTAAATTTACATAAACTTACAAAATTTACAGAAATTACAGAATTTACAGAAACTTACAGAAATTTACAGAAACTTACAAAAATTACAGAATTTATAGAAATTAAATTTACAGCTAGATTTACATTTACTTAAATTTACAGAAACTTACTTGCAACTCCAATACTCGCAGCTCCAAGACCCACAGCTCCAAGCTTTGCAGCTCCAAGCTTTGTAGCTCTAGATCCAAGACTTGCAGCTCTGACCACCCATCCACCTGCCTGCAGTCGGCCAACACTCATGCTCAAACTATCAACCATGCCAACACAACTGCGCCAACACACTATCACTCACAGTCACTCACACTATCGCCAAGAACTCGAAAAAACCGTAACAATCCTGATGTGTGGGTAATATATAAACTTATTTTCGACTGAAATGATATTTTCGCCAAAACATTCTTTCAGTCGAAATATATTTTCAGTCGAAATATCTTCTGGCCGAGAAGATGTTACCGGATGAAAAAAACCGTCTGGCTAAAATTGTACACGTAAGTCGAGGGAATCATCATTGTACCATTCAATTTGATGTTCAAAGGTTCAACCAAAACATATTTCGGCTGAAAAAAATATTAGTTCGGATGAAGAAAGGTCTTTTGGAATTTTGGAGATCTGATTGTCATGAAAGTGTTGCCCACATTCATGAATTTACCCACCAGTGCGTTATTATAATTAATGTGCACCAGTGTCTATGACTCCTCAAAATGCACCACTTTCTATATTATGGCCCGCACCGTCTAGTGAGTTTATAAGAATACAGTGCACTGATATGTATATATTTTAGCTAAATTTTGTTTTACAAATTTCCAATTAATCATTTCAAAATAAAATATATTTTATAATAATATTGTTTTATTTTTTTGTTATTGCATATTGATATAATGATTACATTAATGTGTTATCCAATGAATTACACCTCTATTATTTCTAACAATGTAAATCATCCACATATTAATTATTCAGCAATGCAACATTTTACAACATTCAACAATGCAATAAAATAAACAACTCAATTTATAATATATATGAATAAGAGACCCATTGCCATAAAAAAAGGGACAACGTTGAAGGAACAATTCAAACTTGTGATTGTTAGCACGTAGTGGGAAAACCCAAGGTTTATCATCAATACACCAACAAAACCCTTAGACACCATCCCTTTCAGCATCATCTGAAAGCAAGTGAAGTCTCACCCGAGGCATCTAGAGGGGTTGCAGGAGCCAAGGTTCTACAGTGATGAGGGGAAGCAAGGCCTTCACCATGTTCTTAGTTATCACTTACTCAAGTGCACAGTTTCCAATACTTAATTGTTACTTACTATGCAACATTCTTTGTGTGCAACATTATTCTACTTGGAATTCATTCAATAATCAGTTACTTCAGGGTGCGACGATATCTCAACACATAACAGGGACATATTCATATTAATTAATCATTTTTCATCATTGCACAATAACAATAAACATCACAAGGACAACACACCATGACACAAGGGTTTAGCGTGGTTCACCCAACTTGGGCTACGTCCACAATGATTGGCTTCTTATATTAGTCATTGTTAATCTTCATTACAACTGTGCACTACGCTTACAAAAGATGCAACAATAACATTACCCAATCCTTCCTAGTTGTTTTGTTGTAGTGTGAGTTTCACT
>ML782675.1:603674-614705 GCA_009831015.1 Picea engelmannii
CTGGCCTAAGCAGAGAAACAATTGAAACTCATTCTCTCAGGTTTCTAACCTGATACGAAATCACATAAGCAGCATATAAAAGATAAGCATAAAAGGAAACAAGTATGCAACAGCACAATGCCAATAACACAAAGAAACTAAACCCATCCATGGAATTGAATCAGGACTCTTCCTATTAACTCAATAACTGTACATGGAGGTTCTTCACAGTATCTCTGCTTGCTCCTTCTTTCTCCTGTATGAATTGAGAATTTTTTTTCAATGATACAAGCGAGGGTGTCTATACTCTGTTTTCCCTCTCAAAAGGTAAACTGTCTAATCTACAGTTAATTCCTACCTATCAGCCTTAATAGTATTAAGTGCCTTCCCATCTATAATATAATACAAGTGCGCTCGGCTTTGAATGCCCTTGATTAAACGGCGGCGCAACAATACCAAGGTAAAATTCAAAATATGAAGTTCGCTGGCTTGTCCAGCTGTCTCTCTTTCTCCACGCGCTGGCTCGCTTGGCTGGCTCGCTTGGTAGTTGAGCGATGCTCCTGCATCAACATGCCAAGTAGCTTCCACATGTCACTCATATTCATGATATACACGTGCCTGAAATGCCAATTTCAACTTGACACTTGTCACTATCTGACTGTTCATGTGTCCTTGCTGACGTGCTCTGCTGGCGTTGTCTTCAATGACATCACTCAAGATGATGTAGACATTAATACGTGTCTTACTCCTTGACTTCGGAGCTTTGAATTTCGATTTTATTCGTTGTATGTTGTGGCCAATATTTCGATCTCTGAAATGGAGAAATCCTGGCTAAGGGTGTTAGCTCCTCTTCCAAGGCCCATCTCACATGTGACCTTGAGTTATGACCCAGGTCTTAATGCCTGAGTGTTTCGCAATTTCTTTGAATCATTAATCCCTGAATTCCTTAATATGGTGCCACATGCCCTCCTTCCAACCGATGGCTAGGATCTCTTTGAAACTTTAGACTTCGCTATTTCAGGATCCTTGACTCCTCGACACTCCAAATCCTTTGATTCTCGAGTGTCAAAGGAAATCACGGCTAACTATTGTGCAACTTCTCCCAGATCTAATGGTCGAGATCATTCATCATCAGATCAATAGTTATTGTTGCTTTGACCAAAAGGTAGGGAGCTTGACAGGTCATCTCAGGATCCAAGCTGGTGAGCTTCTCATGGAGTCCAAACACCTAGAGCCCCCACCATACCTTTTCACTACACGTCGATAGGTTATGGAGAGTGATGTGTATATAAACCTATATAATCTTTTTTTCACTTTTAATATGGGATAAATCTCATTACATGAGACGATCAACACCATCATTTTCCTTGATCAGACGCCTGCTGAGACTTCTCACCTTTTTCTGTGCAATGCTCGACTTCTCAATATTTCCATAGAACCCGACGATACTTCTAAAATGTGCTTCTTCCTTCTAAGATTTGATCATAGGAACATTGTTGATCCTATCATGATCAACAATAGTCACAAATTACTTATGTACTATGTTCTCCCTTTTGATATTTGATCTTCATACTATTCACTCCTCCTGTTCGCTCCTCCTCCTGAGCTTGCACTTTCAATCTTTGCACACTATTTGACATCTTCTACTGATTGATATACTTGTTGACATCAATGACAATCTCTCGTGTGGTAATTCATCATTAACAATAGATCATCAAATCGACTGTTGACATCAATGACAATATATCCAAAAATCTCCCCCTTTGTCATTGATGGCAACATACTAACTCATATACAAAACTCCCCCTGTGAAGATGATTTCCTCTTATGAAGTTTTCCTTTTATGAAGTTTCTCTCCCCCTTTGACATCAATGGAAAAGGGTTTCTTCTCCTATGATCTGTTTGTATAAGTACTTCTTTGACCACTGGTAACTCCTCCTGCAATCAACCTTTTTCTGTCATAACTGAATGACTCCTTCTGTCGTTGATTGTTATTTCCCCCTGAATAGGTGCCAACTAATGCATCATTTTCTTGAGAGATTTAGGTAGGAAGCAAAATTACTCCCAATTTTTTCCTGATATATTCAAATACGTCTTTTTTTAAGGGTTTTTTCTCTTGTGGTAAAGCTCTGTATGTTACTGACCAGATTGAACTTGGTTAACTCTTCCTACAGACATGTTCTTCATGTCATAGTTGAATGACTCACCTTGTCAATATGATTTCTCTCTGCTTCTGACTACTCTCCACCTTTGTTTCTAAAAAGGTAGCTCTTCCTGGCAAAGTTTCATCCCCTGTTAATTTACTAACTTCTTATCTGATTTGATTGGGATTTTTTGTGTTACAAATGAGTAGTCTTATTGATACAAACTTTTGTAGTGATTGAGTCTTTTCAAGATTTAATATAATTACTTTCTTATTTACTGACCAAAACTTCCCTTGATATTTTACTGACTGTTCTCCCCCTTTGATTCTAAAAGGGTAGCTTTTTCTGACAAGGTTTCTCCGCTTGTTATATCTACATGATGTCATGTACCTCATTTTGTACATCAGAATGATGCTTCTGCGTATGTCGCTATCCTACTGGAACACTGGGCAATTGTAGCTCATATTTTTCAGACAACTCTTGGATCTTCCCATTGATTCTCATCGATCTCTAACTAAGATATCAATTTGTTTTTATATCATCCACCTTGACATCTGCACTCTCAACAATCTTATGTATAAGATTGTAGCATATGTATGCTTTCTTGGTAGAAGCATATCCAAGAAGGATACCTTCATCAGATCTAGCATCAAATTTTATGAGATTCTTATCAAGCCTTTTGATGCAGCACTTACTTCCAAAGACCTTGAAATATTTTATCGATGGATCTCTTCAAAACCATAGTTCATAAGGAGTCTTATTACTATTAATCTTGAGCTAGCCTTTGTTCAATATGTATATTTTTGTGCTTACATCGTCCCTTCAATATCCATCAGATAACTTTGTTTCATAGAGCATAGTCCTTGCAGCTTCCTGGACAGAGATATTTTATTTTTTATTTTATTTTATTTTGAGAAGAAGTTTAAGTGTATCATTAAAATAGAATTGGAAGATCTCTAAGATAATCAACACTCAATTCTTCTTGTCATTCTAGTGTTGGAGATTCAACATCAAAATCATTATTATGTGCACCAGAAACTTCTTTATCTTTGTCTTGAGAATATTCCTCATTAGAAGTTTCACCTACCAAACTCCTATTATAAACATCATCACTTTCAGGAGCAATATATTCGTCATATTTTTTTTTTTGGTACTTCATATTTTATTTTCCATATCTTATTTACTCTTCTTGTCATATTGTGTGAATCATTTCTTACTGACTATTTTCTTGAGTTCCTACAGTTATAGGCTTTGTGGCCATATCCACCAACACTATAGCATCTCATAGTGTAACAATGTGCAACAATATGTCCAAAATGACTACAATTCCAACATCTTATATTGTTGTTGAACCTACCAACTTGTTTTCTTGCATGATGCCTACAATCCAAGGATTTATGACCATATTCATTACAAGAAAAACAATAACCGTTAAAGACACTCTCATACCTTCTTTGATTCATCCATGAAGGTGTCTCTCTTATGAAATTGCTTTGAAGTCTATGAATAGCTTTTGGATGTCTGCCATGATCTGATCTTCTAAATTTTGTAGTGATTCTTTTATTTCTTTAATGTGAAGAACCTGAGTCATACCTGCTTTCACTTTTTGCAAATGAAGGAGTTGTGTCAGACCTGTCTTCTTCCTTTACAAGTGAAGGACTTGTGTCAAACTTGTTTTCACCTTTTACAAATGAAGGACCTACATCAGATTTCTTAGGAGTACTGATCTCTTCCTTATTGTATCCAAGGCTATATTTGTCATTTGGTGATCTCTGACTATCGATGATCTCATCCAGGGTCATGGATTTGTTCATGAACTTGATTTGGGTGTCTGACTTCTCAACCTTCTTTCTAATATTCACAACTTCTGATTCCATATCATGACATGATTCTTCCTTTTTGTCCAACTAGTTCCTTACTACCTCTTCTCTCCTTTTGGCTTGTTCAATTTGGATTTTAAGATTGACATAGCTTTCCCTTAGTTATTTTAGATCTATAAGGTTTTTTCTTGAGACATCATCTTCCTTCTTTTCTTCTTTTACTTGACTGATTTCATTTTTTAGTCTCTTGATTTCCTCTTCTTTCTCTTCTAACTGATTGTTTTGCTCATATATGATTTTCTCAATGTCTTTGAGCATTTCCTTTATTTCCAAGATATAATTTTGACTCCTTTCAAAAAATTCTTTAGTCTAATCATGAAGATAGCTATAGTCTGAATAATTATGGTCATAGAGGTATTCACATAGACTCCAATCAACCTTTTGTTTGGCCTTTGATAGTTATTCTTCTACTCCTTTCATGGGATAAATGCTAATAGAACATTCTTCTATTGTATCTAAATCTTCTTCTTTACTTGCAGGGGAGAATTCAATATCAACATTATTGTAATCGGAAGATTGTGGAGAGTCTTTACCTTTATTGATGGTTGATTCTTCTCTTTTGATTTGATACATCTTCTTGGGAGGATGAGCAGATTCTTTGGAGGTATCATTACTAGACATGTCATCTTCAACATCAATTTGAGTAATAGGACTTGATCCTTTAATTATGTGTGTGTGGTCATATCCAAAGACAATTTTTTCGAGGGAGATATTTGTAGACTGAGAACTTTATCAAGGGCTTTAGTCCCTTTCTTGAATTTCTCAACATTCTTAAGTTGATCCTTTAGTTGTTTACACATTTGTTTATATTTTCTCAGTTTGTCCAAAGCACTTTCAAGCTTAGCTTCCATATTGACTTGTGCTTCAATGTTTGAGTATTCTTCAAAAGAATCTTCATCACTAGAATTGTTGTAGACTGAACTTTGTTCTAATTGAAATGCTTCATTTGGATTCTCATCTGAGTAGAGGTCTTTTATTTTGTTCCAAAGTTCCTTTGCAGAGCTACATTTACCTATCTTTTATTTTACTTCATTAGGTAATCCATCAAGGATTGTATTCATTTCCATTGAGTTACTTTTCTTGGATTTCTTTTAAGCTGGAGTCCTTACTCTGCTTGGCGGGAAATAATCAGTGATTACTGAATTCCATACATCAGTTCCTAATGCCTTCAGATGACTTTCCATTCTTGTACTCCAAAATATGTATTCTACTTTTCTAGGTATTGGAGTTCCATTCTCAGTGTAAATATTTTGTCCATCCATTTGTGTTTAATTTGATATTCCTTTCATTTTGTTAGACTGTTCTTAAAGGAACCTCCCTCTGATACCAATTGATGGAATATATAGCAATATTGAGAGGGGGGGGTGAATCAGTATTGCCTACTTTTTTCTTTCTAACTTCATCCATATTAGGAACACATATTAATTATTCAATTAAGCAATATATGATGAACAAAAAAACCTTATGAACATAATATTTTATCATGGAACCCAACAACTAAAACCACCAACACTTTTATATTAACTGCAAAATTCATTTTCTTACAAGTTACATAGAAGGAAGATATTCTTCCTTTTCGATTAGCACCAAATGATCAGGATGCACCCACACCCCTATTCACCGGCACAAATCGATAGGAGGCTATGACCCCCTGTTTATTTAGCTACAACTGACAAGGAAGCACCAACTCCCTCTTTTCACCAGCACCAACTAGTAGGAGGCTTCAACCCCCTATTTAGTCAGCTACAACTGACAAGGAAGCACCAACTCCCTCTACAGGCTCCAACCTACCCTTGCACCACCCAACCACCCTTATTTTATAATGCAATACAATCTCTTATGTACTTCACTGAATTTGACTCATGCAACCATTGTTGTAATTTCTACTAGTATGCTACAACCTTTGCTTGTATGGTCTTCTGTATCAAGTACTAGATTGCATAATTGTTGCTATGTCTTCTTCTATTCTTGATCTTCAATAAGACATTGACAGACACCTTAGAACGAACAGTTCTTCATCTTGGACTTTGCTCCTATTTTTTATCTTCTAATATGAACCACAGAGACACTCTCTTCTCAACACTTTTTCTTGTTTATATAATCTTCAAATTGGTGTGAGATTTAAAACATCATGTCCCTTTATTTGAACCATTGTACCTTTTCATTAAAATGATAATCTAAACTTTAATTAATATCATTTTTATTTTTTATTCTTTATTCATGATTTCATGATTTAACTCTCTTTTAATCATGATTGTGTATTGGTTCATTTTTGTCATGAGTTGACCACATACATGGATTGACTCGTTAGATCGTACTCATGTTTTTATTGCGTTCTCGATTCACCAATAGACCATATTCGATCATTTATCAATTCTCTATATTGTTCTGGTGTAAATCTCTGTTGAACGAAATCTGTATGAGGTGCTCCCTTCAAACCATTTTCATATGACCGACAGTGCAAAACCACAGGCTTATCAACTATAGAGACATATTATAATTTCCTTTTTAAAACTTCTTAAAACATATGACCAACGTCGGTGACCTTACGTTAGGCGAGATGAGCGCTTAAGTGTTTATAGATTAAACGGTCACGATTCATTCTTCTGACAAGATGGAAGGCTGACGGGATTTCGACACTTTGCCCTTCGGGTCTTTGTTACATCCAACCTTTCAAAACTCCCAATTACGATATTGTCGATCATATCGGATGGTTCACGTTTATTTCACGGAGACAGATCGATGGTCAGGTTTAAACCTTACACTCATCCTTCCACTATTGTAGATCGATGATCAGGAATGCTCCCGAAATGATCTTTCAGAACAGACGTCTTGTGTCCACTTCGACTCTCCGGAATTTGGGACTTCGCCGTTCAGGACTTCAGCATATTAGAGTATTTTCTTGCGATGTAAAACTCCCAAAGTAGAAACTCCCGACGTGACATAAACTTGATGACGTCACATGATGACTTGGCACGTGCCAAGTAGCTTCCACATGTCACTTAGATTCATGATATACACGTGCCTGAAATGTCAATTTCAACTTGACACTTGTCACTATCTGAATGTGCTACGTGTCCTTGCTGACGTGATCTAGTGATGTGGTCTTCAATGACATTACTCAAGATGACGTGGACCTTAATATGTTTCTTACTCCTTGACTTCGGAGCTTAGGCTTTCAAGTTTATTCATTGTATGTTGTGGCCAATCTTTCAATCTCCAAAATGGAGAAATCATGGCTAAGGGTGCTAGCTCCTCTTCCAAGGCCCATCTCACATGTGACCTTGAGTTATGACCCAAGTCTTAACGCTCGAGTGTTTTAAAATTTCTTTGAATCACTAATCCCCAAATTCTTTAATCTGGTGCCACGTGCTCGCCTTTCAACTGGCGGCTAGGATCTCTTTGAAACTTCAAAATTTGTTATTTCGGGACCTTGACTCCTCGACACTCCAAATCCTCTGATTCCTGAGTTCCAAAGGAACTCACAGCTAACCATCATGCAACTTCTCGTAGATGTAACGGTCGAGATCATTCATCATCAGATCTACAGTTATTGTCGCTTTGACCAAAAGTTAGGGTGCCTGACAGGTCGTCCCGGACTCCGGGCTAGTGAGATTCTCATGGAGTCCAAACACCTAGAGCCCCCACCATACCTTTGCACTATGTTTCGATAGGCTATGGAGAGTGTTGAGTATATAAACATGTATAAGCTTATTCACACTTCCAATATGGGATAAATCTTGTTACATGAGATGATCAACACCGTCATTATCCTTGATCGGACGACTGCTGAGACTTCTCACCTTTTCCTATGCAATGGTCGACTTATCAATATTTCCATAGAACCGGACGATACTTCTGCAATGCAATTCTTCCTTCTAATCTTTAATCATAGGAACATTGTTGATCCTATCATGATCAACAATAATCATGAATTACTTTTGTACTGTGTTTTCCCTTCTGAGATTTGATCTTCATACTGTTCACTCCTCCTCCTGATCTTGCGCTTTTGATATCTGCACACTGTTTGACATCTTCTGTTGACTGATATACTTGTTGAAATCAATGAAAATATATCCAACAGATTCAATTTACCCCAAAACCACTTAGAACTTCTCACATCTTGAACATTCAACCCCCCTACCCAAAAACCCATTACATATTTATACATCAAAGTAGGTCTAACCCCGTTACAATGTGGACAAAATTTCCCGAAATCCTAACTATTTTCTTCCTTTTGTGTGTCACTCTATCACACTTCCTCCTATCGCACACATTGATTCATTAAATTCATCTCCCGTCACGCGCTCTTGTCCATCTTCTAACTTCATTTTATTCTTTCTCTTATTCTGTCGTAGATCCCAAAACTTATCTAAAATGCCTACCCAACAAACCCCTAACACTCACCCATGGCTCGTCCCGAGCAAATCAATATTTCTTCTACTACACCATGAATTGTTTGAAGGTCTCCTTCGTTGTCACAACCTTCTCCTTTACCTCTATTACCTTCTACAAAATGTGTTCTACTATTTCGGCTATGACTCATGCCTACATCTTCTCGACACTTTCCTTAGTTGCTTGTTTGATTATGCTTTGATTTGTTTCTAAGGTCACTATCACTTTATGTGCTTCAACCTTTAGTACTTACATTTTTTGTGCATGAGTCTATTACTCTGCCCTTAGCTGATTCATTTATGAACAAAACTTTTTTTTTCTCATTCATTGTTGTTACCACCTATATTGGTGGTAATGCACCCATCACTGCCTTGAACTTTTGTGACTTTTCCTGTGCATATTGGATATTTTGTTTGATTTCTTGTTGCTCCTTATCCTCACTAAGT
The DNA here is from genome assembly GCA_009831015.1 of Picea engelmannii. Taxonomy (NCBI): domain Eukaryota; kingdom Viridiplantae; phylum Streptophyta; class Pinopsida; order Pinales; family Pinaceae; genus Picea; species Picea engelmannii. The sequence continues at coordinate 612,519 of ML782675.1, forward strand.
TATGTCCAGGCACCCATGGTTTATGTATAAATATGAGCACATTCTACTTCCAGAGTCTTTATGCTCTCCAACACTGTTGTCATTCTCTTCTCCCTCTTCTCCCTTTCTTTAGGTGGAGTGCTCGGTGTCATACATGCTTCTAATTCGACTATTCATGCACAAAATCCATGAATGGCTTCATTGATCTTCATTACTTAGTCTTCAACCGAAGCCTCTTTCTTTGTCTAAGACTCTGGGAGTTCTTGGTATACATTCCTGAATTCATGTTGTATTCTTTCAACCTTTTGCATTGCCTCATTGCACTCCTATTTAAGTTTGTTGAATTCCATCTCCAAGTCTATGTTCTTAGCCATAATATTAAACCGATCACTCGAGTTCTTCTCTGTGCACGAGTGCATCTCTTGCATCATGCTGATCTATAACTCATTCCGTACATCTATTGGAAATTGTGAGCACTAAGTCAATGTGATCTAGTGCTTGTGCATGTTCCGACATCTCTGTGGTAGGGAGCACTACCACCTCTATCGCTAGCTTGATCAATCCTCATTCACCTATGACTGCTAAGGAATGAGTGATTGTTTGTCGTGCCTCCCCAGTCTTTGTAGTGCTTGTTGATGGTTCCTCTTCTATATTTTTCTCTAGTGTGAAGTTTGTTGCTTCTAGCAATTGGTGCAACTCAACCATCTTCTCCTACATCTATATCCTCATCTCTTTCTGCTATTGTGTTGCACACTGGAACGCGTCATCTGTTACTTATTTCACTTGATATTCTATCTTCTCCAAATCTTCCTTTGTCAAAGCCTAGATAACCACTTCCTTTATGCCTTTTTACTTTGTTTGTTATGACACGAATCTCCCAGTCTTTGGTTCATTGTGCTTCATATAAGTGTGCAGTGTTATTTGTTGGGTTGTATGCTCTGGGTCCTTTCCTCTTTCTAGTGCATATCCTTCTTCTGAATACTCATTTATCTCATGTAATTTTAGGTTTGTTTCTCTAATGGCCTTGCTTCTGCTAGTGGAATCTTCCACTCATTGTTCCAATTGACCATAATATGGCCCATCTCATATTCATTCAATCTGTATTGTGTTGGCAGTAATTGTTGATCCGGGTCCTTTTTTGCTTGTACATACATGTGGTGACATCCTTCCTTAAAGCGCATCGTTGCGTTATATGCCTCTACCACCTATGGTGGTATGCACAATGTCCTCTCGATGTTGTCCCTAATAGTTTCCTTATAAATGTAAAATGCAACATTGATGTCCATCTATTGTGCCTTGTGTGTAGTATACCATAGGTTCTAACACCGCACAACTAGACAAGGCTTCTCTTGGACTCCCAAAAAATGAGTGTCATATGGATCCCTCCAAGCCAATAACGTTATTAGAACTAGTAACCATGCATAACGGAACTAAGTACTCTTATCCTGTGCTTCCTCATAATCAATCAAAAAATAGTTTAATAAGAACGTCGCCCAATTCATATGGATGCTCTTGACACATCTTTCTGTTGCCGCTACTACGGTTGTTGGCACTTGATCTTTTCTGCACTTTCTTAACAAATTATAGGCTAATGCTTGAACCAAATACCTTACTGTTAGGTCACTTATGCTTGCAACATCCAATCCGCGTTGTCCATGAAATGTATGGAACTTATCCTTCATGCTCTCAGTGAGAGTCTTTTCATTCTTTTTATCACAAAACAACAATGATGGGTCATCCCCTTGTGACAGAAGACTAGTAATGCGCACTATCAAGTCTGTATCGATGGAAACTGGCTTGTCGAGCCACAAGTAGCCCCTGTGTACACAACTGAGTAACATTTTGACACATACATTAATCTCTTGGCTCCATCCAAAGTGTGGTATATCAAAGGGGTTCAACATTATTGCCTTGTGAAACCCGTTAGCCTACTCCTGTGGTTCTATGATTGTCATATGAGTCTCAAAACTAATGTACTTCTTCAGGAACTTGTTGTATACTAACTGTTTGCACTCTTTTCGTCGTTGTGTGAGAAAAAAGTGAGTGCTTACATGCCTAGTTGGGATCTGCTAGTCATGACAGCTGCATGGTAAAAGGTTAGAAAGAAAACAACAAAGCTACTAACAAGAATTAAACAAAAAACTAAATGAAACTATGAGCATAGGAACAAAAATAAAAACAAATGACAATGGACCAATATCACCAATG
>ML782675.1:647379-657939 GCA_009831015.1 Picea engelmannii
TATATATATATATTGAGTGTGAAATCATGTATTATTGAGATAAGTTATGATACAAAAAAGAAAAGGGGAGTCCCTTGATCTTCCAAAAAAGAAATCAAATCAGGGATCCCAGAGTTGTCTTGTTTAAGATAGCAGGTGGAGGGTTGGACCGCCGCCATGGGAAACCAACCCAGTCCTCCAAAGAGCAGTTTGATAAACTGAACCATAACATAAACAAAAGACATAACCATAAAAAAGGAGGAGCTCCTACACTGAATACAAACTGACCAGGGGTTGATCCTGCGCTAGTCCAGGATGATGGGATGTCTTTTGTCTCCATCCTTTCTAGTCTCATTCTCCTTCCTCTGCTCCATCGTGCACGTCTTTTTGATACAAGTTGATGTTCCGCTCCGGTCTGTTGGAGTGATGTCCATGTGATGGACATAGCGTAGGTAAAGGTGGAATTGGCCTGCCATTCGTTCCATTTTTTCCTTTTGGCCCCTTTGGTCCTCACCTAGTCTTTTTGTACTGGCCTCCAAGTTGTTGAGGCAACTCAAAATTTCTACGAGAACCTTCTTATGGTCCCTGATTGCCTCCCTGTTGGTCTCTTTCTGGTCAGTGCTCATCTTGCCTATCAACAGTTTGTTCATCATGCCTTCTCCACCGTTTTTTGGTAGAGGATTGTTTTGGGTTGTGTGGCCTCTGAGTCCCTTATCCCATATGCTTCCTGAATTAGTTTCATCTAGGATTTTCCCTTGTGTGTGGTGTCGATTTCTCTCTCCCATCTACTGATGATTGTTTTTCCCTTTGGATATACCTACATGAGAAAGGTACCCTTTGCTTCTCTAGCCGCTTGCTCCATGCTTGTAATCCTCTTGGCGCTTAGTGGAGTTTCTTTCCCCTAGGGGCCTCTCTTACTATGGGTTTTCTTTATTCGTACCATCTCGTCTTGTTTGTGGTGGTTTTTGCTTTGGGTTCTTCTCATGTTCCTATTTGCCCCTTCCTGGAATGTAAGATGGCCTCTATAATTGATTCTCTCCAGTCTGTGGCTATTTCTGGTGTTTCTTCTTTTATGGGATCTCCCTGGCTGTGGGTTCATCCTAGAAATCATGAGCCTCTCATAAAGATGTACCTTCTAGTCCTTTTTCACTATTTCAGAGTGTGTGCTCTTGGTAGCTCTATCGTAATCCCTGTGCCAATCCTTTTCCCTACATGCTATACGAAAATCATTACCACTCCCCATATTTGTACTTGGGTGAGGTGTACCCATACTTGGCCATGGAAAACCCTTTTGTTATTTGTCCTTTGCCGCCTGCTAATTATATTTTCTATATTCCCATGGACAACCCCTGCACTTCTTCCTATTGACAGGACCGTGGTGTCGTACCTCCTCTTGTTGTGTGACTTGGATCTGCATTGTAACTCGTGTTTGAGTGGTGGGCTATAGGATTCTCCCTGGATCCTACGTGCCCTTCATTTATTCCTGTGCCTCCATCCTCGATGTGGTCATCTATACTTCGGATGACGTCACAGTCTTTTGCCACTAGTTGGATGCAGTCTGTTCGGAACTGACCATTCGGGATGTTACTCCAGATAGTGTCCAGTTCAGGACCTTCCTTGTCGACCCCCTCATTAGAAATTATGTCCACTAGTCCATACACAGCGCAACTCCACTGTGATCCCCATCTACAAGTGCTCCTGAAGTTTTCGCAAGGAATGTGCCAAGTGCCAGTGCCTCTGAATTTTTCCCACTCTGGTACTGTTTTGGAGTCTCCTTACTGCGTTGATAACCAGCATGGAATCTCCTTCCACTATGGCATTTGTCATCCCTTCTCAGCTTAGAATATCGAGGCCGGTCTCCAAGGATGATCCAGGTGGATATCGATGGCCACCCACCTTTTCCAACTGGCTCAAAACAATTTTCTGACAATTTTGGCAATTTATTATTTTTAGCAGTTTTAACTTTCGTGACCATTTTGAGGGCCTAAATGAAGGTTTTTTGGGATAGAGCTTCTCAATGATATCCAAATGCATGATTGAGCCCCTAAAACAAATCTCCTTGACAATACCTTTTGAATGGGCTATCATATGCCTAAAATGGAGATCATATGCAAAAGTTACGACCCCAGGAAGTTGATGTACTAACTTACCCAAATGGAACCCACATGACTTTTGGCGCTTCCTCTCATAGGGTTAGGTTTTTGGATGTATAGGGTTTTTGTCATTCCTGTTTATTGTAAAAAATGCCTTCAGAGCCTCATTGTAATCATTTCTTTCAAATGACCACAATCGTCACATCTCTTCTCGGAGATAAACCGCCACCATTCCAGCAAGCTTGTTTCCACTGCATTTTACAGTTTCAACGTATTTCTTATTGAATAGAAAACCATTTTTATTGTATCTCTGTTATTTTGTGTTAAGCACCTATTAATAATTTGTAGTCATTTCGTTCTTCTCATAAAATTTAGATCAAGGGCTCCGAATTTCGCGACATTGTTGGTTGAGTTTCCCAGACTCCCAGCGTACAATTGGATGATATTTTCTTTACTGTCCCTAATTACTCCTCCCATTCAATTCTGTCATGGGATACTTTTCAATGTCCCATTGAAATTTATCTTGAGGGAGCCTAGTGGTGGTGGTTTCCAGTTGCGCTCACCTACTTGGAGTTTCGATGGGTGTCTTACCTGATTGGGGTTGCATCCGTCTTTCAGGTGGAAGGCTTCTAAGATTTGGGAGTCTTGGTATGTGAGTTGCACTCTTCTAGTCTAGAAGTTGCAGCTCTATACATATTCTCTTGTCATGGAGATCATTGTTTCCTTGATCTTCCCCTCCATTCATCTTTGGTTCCTAAAGATGTGTCGGTTCCTTTCCTTCCATATTTCCCATATGATCATTCCTGGGATGAGGGTCCTGTTATCACCAATTTCTAGGGATAACTAGGAGATCATGTCTCGAGGCCCACAGGTCCTAGACATGGAGTATCAAGAGTAGGATTGACCTGAGCATGGCCCCGGAGGGCCCATCTTTCTTCTTCTTCATTAGACCTATCCTGTCAGCAACAACAGCATCCATCACCTTTAGCTTGGACTTGCATTAGAGAATACTCTTGCTCCATGAGGTAATTGGTCCAGGTATCATGGTATGTGTCATGTTTGATCATTATAACTTTCAGATATATGCATCAGGTTCCTTACATTTCTGACAAACTGTTTGGATCTTACACTAACCCAATTGACCATGGTTGGGGGGATTAACGGGGTGCCCTAGAAAGCTTGTATCCATAGGTTTTGGTTAGCCACCCGGGGGGATTTTGAAGAGCCATCGTCCGCTACCACCATATTATCATTTTACATCTTATCTCCTATTCATCTATCCCATTCCCCTAGTCCGGACGTTAGGATGAACTATTTGTGGGGTTACACTTTATCCTGTGGGAAGAAGGGGATAAAGGCCCAGGGGGTAAAAGCAACTGGTAAAAGATAAAGGCCATAGAAAATAAAACCTAGAGATGCCTCGGCCAGGGATCCCCGAGAAGGCAATAAAAAGCCTCTCGATAATAAACAAGAGGGACCCAAAGAAAAATAATAAAACAAGACCTAGCCAAGAGGATGGGGGGTCTCATCATGAGCCAAACCATTATGTTCATAGGTACCTAGTAGTATGACATTGCCATTATCTGGTTACCACGCCAGGGCAGTGACCCTTGGTTGCATGGCCAAGGAAAAGGGGGTCTCATCACGAGCCAGCCTTATCATTTCTGCAAAAATACTCGTGGGTAACACTGTCAACGCTGGTCACCACGCCAAGGCAGTGTTCTATAGTTAGACCTTGAAGTAAAAAGAAAGAAAAAGCAATGAATAAAAGAAAGAATAAAGGAAATAAAGGGCTTGGAAAGAATTGAATCCATGATAGGTACAGCTCACCTCCTACAAAGGCACCCACGGATAATATCCACCCCTATTTTTCACTATGTCTGGGCATCCTTAGACCACACCACCTCGTATTACATGGCTTGGATGATATCCTTTGGGAACTTTCCTTTTCTTATGGATGCTGGCCTAATAGGTTACCTTGTCTTTTTCTTCAGCTTTGTATAGTAGGTCAGTGTAATGTCTTTGAGCTATTAGATGATATGCTAGGGGTCTTATGCATGCATTTGATAAAATTAATGATGAAATATGATTGACATTACTATGATCCTGAGGACTAATGAGCCCATGGAGGGAGAATTTTTTGATGTGCAGGACCATACCCGACGGACAGGTACCAGGTGGACCAGTACACATGGGGATATGATCAGTTCGAACCTCCATGGGGCTGAAGAGCCCATTAGATGGTTTTTGGGACCTCATCAGGGGCAGAGACAAGATAGTGATTGATCGAGCATTTGCACGAGAGAAGGAGAAGGACGTTTTCATCCAGGACACCTTGGCTGAGCCAAGCCCTGGGGGTTTGACCCACTGCAGGTGGAACATGTCCCTCTATTGACCCAGGACATCTTCTAGAGATCTTTGATGTCACCTCCAACGTGTGGCAGCTTTACAGGGCAATTTGGCAAGTGTGGCAGAGTTTGGAGTCCCAGATAGGGCCAACATTTGTCTTCTAGTGCTAAGATTTTCCCTAAAAAGGGCCAACATCTCCCTCAGAGGGGCTAGACGTCATGCTTACTGCTCATTTAGGGTTTTATTTAGCAGTTAAATGTAAAACAGTATGAATTTTAGTAATCATCCTTGTCGACTATTTTAATGACCTAATTTTTAATTAAGGGTCATTGGATGATATAAATTGAGGACATTTTCCCTCATTTTGACATAACACACTTCACTCAGACAAGTGAGATCTGATTTGTGTGCCCTACTTGGGTAGATTTGTTGTCTAGAGTGAGGTGCACTTGCTATTGGAAGGATATTTTTGGCATTTCTCTCAAGGAAGGTTTACAACTAGGGTTTGTTTGTGATTTTCTTCATGACATGTAAGTAAATTTTCTTGCAAAACTTCTTAAGTGAATGGTTGTAGGTATAATTTCTTGCATTTTCTTATTGTATTGTTGATTTAAAACCCTAGGTAACAAGCACACAAGTAGGTTATTATTACATGTCCCCTTGTTGAGAAATTTTTTCAGCCATTGAAGAAAAGAGATAGAGCCTAGTCGTTGCTACACTTGTCATGTTTCTTCTGAGCTAGCTTTGAAGTCTATAAGTTGAAAAGAGGAGACGTCCTAGGCCTAGATTGCCTACACCTAGGGTTTTCACCTTCTAGGGTTTGAAAGCCTTGTTATTGCAACACTTTCTCCCTTGGACTTATGCTTTAGGCTAGCCGTGTTTCCAAGTTGATTTAGAGAAGGAGGAAAGAGCACGAGGCCTTGCTTAAGAAACATTGGAGTGAGCCTCTTTCCCCTAGGGTTTTGATTCTAGGGCCTTGCCTTTGAAGCACCATAGAACCCTACATTCTAGTCTCTGATTCATCGTCCTTTCGAAACCTTGTGCCCTTATATTTGAATCCATTTACCCCAAGGCACTGATTTGATCTCCAAAGTTGAAGCTTTAGTGTACAAAACTACCTTTAAAACCCTAAATTTTGAAACCCTAACTAACATTGCTAACCTAATTAAGGATGACGTCATAGTTGAATATTTCATCTTGGCGCAGCAAAATTGTGATATAAGCAATTAAATGACGATTTGAAGCTTTTATTGAGTAAATCATTGATTGGAAAATTTGTTGGCTTAGTCATCTTGGTAGATATTGATGAATTGATGATCTCTTATAGCTAATTGAAAAAACGTTGACTTCATTCTATATCTACTGCTTTACAATTTCTTATTGAATAATATCATATAGTCAAAGAAGTACTAAACCTTTGAGTTATAGCCTGCAAATATATATATATATATATATATATATATATTGTGTTGTTGTTGTCTTGTTCCGGGCAGGTGTTTTCAACAGGGCATACACTTCTTTTATTGGCTGATCAGCCGGACTGTCTGACACTGGTGGTAACCTGTGAGGAGGGAACTCTAAAACTTGACCTTGTATCTTCTCCCTCTTCAAACCCCAGGTTACCAGGGACGTCTCCCCTAGGCTGACCTCCCTAAACAGAAAGAACCTCCCCATTGAGGTGACATTGGGTGGGGAAGGTTCCTATTGCACCAGTTTGTCCTCTATCCTTTAGCCTGTGACCTACACTACAAGCTGTGCGATAATATTTTCGCGGCTTTACCGAGGAACATTGAGTCAATATTCCTCAACGAAAAATCTTTTGGTAAGACTTGCCTCAAAGACCTTTCTCTTACAAGCTTACCTGGAAACTCCACCAGGGTGTTATTCCCCTTTTCCTTTGATAGTTTCAAGAAAATTATCTTGCGACTCCACTAATGACGAATCCAACTATGACTTCACAATGGGATCTAGGGAACTACGAGCCTTTGGACATGAGTAAAATCCCAGGATATCCTAGAAGAGTGCCTCCTCTCTATAAGGATTGGCTCCCTTGATTTATTGGCATCAATGGAGAGTGTCCTGAGTCTCACATGAGAAAATTTTGGGAGTTCTTTCAATACTTCCCTATCAGCGAAGAAGCTGAAGACTTGGTGATGAAACTCTTCCCTGCCTCTCTACGTGGAGGGGCTAGAATATGGTATGATAATCTTCCAGCTGCCAGCATCAATTCTATGGACCTTTTTGAAGAAATTTTAATTGCAAAGTAGACCATGAAAATAGAACATATACAATCATTGCTAAAAGAGCTTGAAGGAATAAAACAAACAAAGCCTGAGATTGTCAGAGCTTTCGGGGCTAGGTTCCAGAAGTTTCTTTACTAGATTCCTCAAAGCCATCGTCCTGAAGACAAGTACCTCGTTTATCTCTATACTAATGGAATTCAAGGACATTTGAGCTTCCTTCTAAATAAGAAGAATCCAAAAACACTTGCAGAAGCTCACAACATGGCCATTCAAATTGAAAAGAGTATTTTCTTGACTGGAACCAATGCCATGGACACTCTCAGCTTGATAAAACTAGTTTCCCTTGAAACCTTTGTTGAAGATCCACAAGAGAGAAGGGAACAAGTGTTTGACCAGCAGAATGAGGATGTGATTAAGGAGCAAGAACCTAAGCAAGATGATGAAGTATCCACCTATGCTCCTCCCTTTGATGAAGTCATTCAAGAACCTGTTTCTCTTGTACAGCAAAGTCAAGATGAGGTTAGTAGTTTTCCACTTCAGAATTGCGATGATACCGTGTTCCTTGATTCAGAAGATGAAGGGGAAAAGAAAGCTTTGAACGAAGTTGATGGCCCTTGTTGTACAATCAAAGAATTAGGCCTTCCATTTGAAGATGAAGGAGTAATCGATGAGGATGAGACCATAATGCATTTCGAAAACACAAAAGTCCTCAAAGTTCCTGCACAAGAAGAAACAATAAGTTACCCTCCTCCCCTAGTTTTTGATGATGCTTTACCTTGTGATGAAGAGGAGAAGGAGGATGAATTTTCAAATGTTTCAAACCCTACATGTTATGACACAGATAGTGTCACAGCATTGATAACATTGATGATTTCATACATGTTGGGAGACATAGGTGGGATACAGTTGGTTATGACCTGGATCCCATCTGTGACACTGAGAGTCATTTCAAGTTGTTTCCCTTGCAATTGTCAAAATAGATTACTTCCGACCAATGGCAACAAGGAGATGAGATTTTTACCCATACTTTTCAAAAAACCAAGGATGACCTAGTACCTTATTCTCATGATGATTTTCAGTCTTACCTTGAGATTTTTTATGAGTACCCTTCCTTTCCCAGCCATCCCATCTTTTCAACTTTCCCTTGGTAGTTTTCTAGTCATCTACTAGGTCTTTGTTGATCCCTTCCTCGACTTCAGAGCGTGAGGATTCCCTAGGTAGCCAGATTGCAGGCCCTTTGAGTCAATTTTCTGAACTTTGCATTTTTCATGACCCTTTCTTGAAATGGACTGAGTATTTCCCTCGGAGATGCACTTGGCAGGATTCTATCCCTCCCACCCGCCTCCATGAGTTAGACTTTATGACTTCCAATGATATAAAATATGCTCTAACCCATGTCATTTTTGTGTTTGATTTATCACTATTCTAGTTTATGATGAAGCACAAAGGCAGGTATTGTGGGACATTTCTGGATTGGCTTCATTGGTTATTTGACTACACCAAACACCCAACCAAAGGTAAGTTTAGGTAAGCAGTTTGCTTTGCATTATTGATTATTTATTTCAGTCCTNATATATTATGTTTGTGGGGTGGAATTACCACCCCACCTTTCTTACTGATGCCCTTTTTTGAGTCTGAGTGGATCTACAGGTTTATGCCAGAGATGTTGATGTTCTCATGCGCTCTATGGTGAGCACATGTCCCCGAGTTGGAGCCAGATGTTATCCCCGATTTCTAGGGATAAATAGGAGATCATGTCTCGAGGTCCACAGGTCCTAGACATGGAGTACCGAGAGCAGGATTGACTTGAGCATCGCCCTGGAGGGCCCATATTTCTTCTTCTTCGTCATACCTGTCCTGTCAGCAGCAGAAACATCCATCACCTTCGGCTTGGACTTGCATCAGAGAAGACTCTTGCTCCATGAGGTAATTGGTCCAGGTATCATGGTATGTGTCATGTTTGATCATTATAACTTTCAGATATATGCATCAGGTTCCTTACATTTCTGACAAACTACTTGGATCTTACACTAACCCACTTGACCATGGTTGGGGGGATTAATGGGGTGCCCTAGCAAGCTTGTATCCATAGGTTTTGGTTAGCCACCCGAGGGGATTTTGAAGAGCCATCGTCTGCTACCACCATATCATCATTTTACATCTTATCTCCTATTCATCTATCCCATTCCCCTAGTCCAGACATTAGGATGACCTATTTGTGGGGTTACACTTTATCCTGTGGGAAGAAGGGGCTAAAGGCCCAGGCGGTAAAAGAAGCTGGTAAAAGATAAAGGCCATAGAAAATAAAACCTAGAGATTCCTCGTCCAGGGATCCCCGAGAAGGCAATAAAAATCCTCTCGATAAGAAACAAGAGGGACCCAAAGAAAAATAATAAAATAAGACCTAGACAAGAGGACGGGGGGTCTCATCATGAGCCAACCAATTATGTTCATAGGTACCTAGCAGTATGACAGTGCCATTATCTGGTTACCATGCTAGGGCAGTGTCCCTTGGTTGGAGAAAGGGGTTCTCATCACAAGCCAGCCTTATCATTTCTGTGAAAATACTCGTGGGTAACACTGTCATCTCTAGTCACCACGCAAAGGTAGTGTCCTCTAGTTATACCTTGAAGTAAAAAGAAAGAAAAATCAATGAATAAAAGAAAGAATAAAGGCAATAAAGGGCTTGGAAAGAATTGCATCCATGACAGGTACAACTCGCCTCCTACAAAGGCACCCACGGATAATATCCACCCCTGGTTTTCACTATGTCTGGGCATCCTTAGACCACACCACCTCATATTACTTGGCTTGGATGATATCCTTTGGGAACTTTTCTTTTCTTATGGATGTTGGCCCAATACGTTACCTTGTCTTTTTCTTCAGCTTTGTATAGTAGGTTAGTGTAATGTCTTTCAGCTATTAGATGATATGATAGGGGTCTTATCCATGCATTTGACAAAATTAAGGATGAAATATGATTGACATTGCTATGATCCCGAGGACTAATGAGCCCATGGAGGGAGAAGTTTTTGATGTGCAGGACCATACCTGACAGACAGGTACCAGGTAGACCGATACACATGGGGAGATGACCAGTTCGAACCTCCATGGGGTTGAAGAGCCCATCAGATGGTTGTTGGGACCTCATCAGGGGCAGAGACAGGACAGTGATTGATCGAGCATTTCCATGAGAGAAGGAGAAGGACATTTTCATCTATTACGCCTTGGCTGAGCCCAGCTCCAGGGGGTTGACCCACTGCAGGTGGAACATGTCCCTCTATTGACCCAAAACGTCTTCCAGAGATCCTTGATGTCACCTCCACGGTGTGGCATCTTTACAGGGTAGTTTGGCACGTGTGGCAGAGTTTGGAGGCCCAAAAAGGGCCAAAGTTTGTCTTCTAGTGCTGAGATTTTCCCTAAAAAGGGCCAACGTCTCCCTCAGAGGGGCTAGGCATTCTGCTTACTACTCATTTAGGGTTTTATTTAGCAGTTAAATGTAAAACAATATGATTTTTAGTAATTAGCCTTGTCGGTTGTTTTAATAACCTAATTTTTAATTAAGGGTCATTAGATGATATAATTTGAGGATGTTTTCCCTCATTTTGACATATCACACTTCACTCACACAAGTGAGATCTGATTTTTGTGCCCTACTTGGGTAGATTTGTTGTCTAGAGTGAGGCGCACCTGCTATTGGAAGGATATTTTTGGCATTTCTCTCAAGGAAGGTTTACAACTAGGGTTTGTTTCTGATTTTCTTCATGACATGTAAGTAAATTTTCTTGCAAAACTTCTTAAGTGAATGGTTGTAGGTATAATTTCTTGCATTTTCTTATTGTATTGTTGATTTAAAACCCTAGGTAACAAGCACACAAGTAGGTTATTGTTACATG
>ML782675.1:679499-695733 GCA_009831015.1 Picea engelmannii
ATATATATATATATATATATATATATATATTTATATATTATGTTGTTATTGTCTTGTTCTGGGCATGTGTTTTCAACAGGGCTTACACTTCTTTTATTGGCTGATTAGCCGGACTGTCTGACATTGGTGGTAACCTGTGAGGAGGGAACTCTAAAACTTGACCTTGTATCTTCTCCCTCTTCAAACCCCAGGTTATTGGGGATGTCTCCCCTGGGCTAACCTCCCTAAATAGAAAGAACCTCCCCATCGAGGTGACATTGGGTGGGGAAGGTTCCTGTTGCACCAGTTTGTCCTCTATCCTTTAGGCTGTGACCTAAACTACAAACTGTGCGATAACAGGTCCAACATAGATTCATCTCTTCATTTTCATTGTAGTTCTCTTTCCAGATGTTGATAGTTGCGGAGATGTTACCTCAGATCCTATTGGACTGTCAGAAGATACCTGTCGCCTAGTCCCAGATTTATGTTGTGTAGGAGCATTCATCAAGGAGATGGTTCGTTGTTTCTTCCTTGGCTTGACAGAGGTGACATATGGAACGACCTATGAATCCCATTTTCCTTAGGTTTTCCCAAGTTAGAATTTGGTTGTGGAGTATTAACCATTGAAATTTTTTTATTTTTGGTCAATCGGGGTTGTTCCAAAGATTATCCCATTGTTGCGTCGGGTCTTCTTGATCCTGGTCTGCGATATAGTGTCATAATTCTTTTAGATTGAATTCCCCATTGTATTTTTGTCCCCACCTCAGTTGGTCATTTCCTTCCATGACTGCTATTTTTCATCTCCCCAATTCCTCCTCCACTTCTTTTACTGTTATTGTGGTTTGGTCTCTATTCTATGGAGTGAGAGTGTCCCAGATTCTCCATTTGTTGTGATCTATTTCTTGTTTCCAATAATGGTAGGATTTGGTTTTACCTTGCGCGATCAGCTCATGTTGGAGTTCCTCCTTGTCCAGGTTCTCCATTCTAGGTTCCTACTGCTAGGTGTCCTCCCAGAATCTGGCTGTTATGCCATTCCTTACTTCCCAAAAGATGTGTGTCTGAATCGAGGCTTTGTTGCACCAGGCTAGGTTCCAGATGGTTGAACCTTCCTTGATGCCTCTAAAGCATATTCTATCCTGGTTGCATATATCTGGGGCATACTTTGCCTTCCATAGGTTTACCCATGGTGTAGTAGTTTCTTTGACCCAGCCCCACCAGAGTTTCTCCTTGTAGGCATCATTGGTCACTTGCGGGTCTTGTAGCCCTAGGCCTCCTTTGCTTTTTGGTTTACAGACCTTCTCCCAAGCCACCAGGGCCCATTTTTTATTTGTTTCCACTCCTCGCCACATGAAGTCCCTTTGGATTGTTCTTATTTTCTGTAGTATCCCCTGGGGGTTTGGGAAAACAGACATCATAAAGGTTGGAATTGCTTGCAAAAGAGACTTGGTTAGAATAAGTCTTCCAACTAGGTTGATGGATTTGTACGTCCAATTTTTCACCCGCTCCTGTAACTTGTTGATTATTCCTTCCCAAGCTGAGATTTTGTAAGCTTTTTCTATCAGGGAAACACCCAAATACTTAGTTGGGAGTGATTTGCGTTCAAAGCCCAAAATGTTGGCCAAATTTCTTTGGATTGTGGGGTTGGTATTGAAGAAGAAGATCATATATTTGGAATGGTTGATCTCTACACCCGAGGCTTCCCCAAACTCTTCTAGGATTCATTTGTAGGATTTTTCTTCCTTGACTGTGGGTATGCCATGAAGTAAGGTGTCATCCATGAACTGTTGGTGTGTGGAAGTAGGGAAATTTTTCAAAGGTTTGATACCTGTTATTGCACCTATTGTAGTTGCGCTTTTTATGCTTCGATTAAGACCTTCCATCATCATAGTGAACAGGAAGGGGGACAACGGGTATCCTTGTCTGATGCCTCTCGTGGGCCAGAAAGGTTTGGTAGGGGATCCATTTATTAGTAGCGAGTAGCTTGTTGTGGATACTAGGCTGACTATCCAGCTGATCCAGTGCTGGGTGAAACCAAAGGCTTCCAAAGTCTTGACCATATAGTGCCAGCTAATTTTTTCATAAGCTTTTGCTAGGTCTAGTTGTCTTATCATTCCCCCTCTCTTCTAAAGCTTCAGGGTGTGGATAAGCTTGTGGACATGGATGATATTTTCCATTATTTGTCTTCCTTCCACGAGGCCTGCCTGTTCTTGTGTGACCAATGTGGGTAGGAGGGGTTTCAATCTATTTTCTATAACTTTGGAGATTATCTTATAAATCACATTGCACAATGCTATAGGTCTGTAACGATAAAGGGTTTTGGCTTCATTTTTTTGGGGGATTAGTGTAATCATTGTAGCATTTAGCGCTTTTAGAATGGAGGCTGGCCTTCTAGAGTCTTCCACTACCCTATAAACGTCATGTTTGAAAATTTTCCAACAGGATTTGAAGAAATCCACTGTGAAGCCATCTGGACCTGGGGCTTTCCCATTGGGCATTTCCTGGAGTACTTGGTCAATTTCCTCCTCAACAATGGGTTAGTTTAGGTTGTTATTTTGTTCCTCAGTGACTAGGTGGGGATATGTTGGATTATTCTTTGTATGGCCTTCGTTTTGTCTTGGTTGGGTTCCTGGGCTATCCCGTGGAAGTGGTTTACTAGAGTAGTTTTGATCTCCTTATGCAACTCTCGCTCTATTCCATCCTGGTCCTTAATATTCAGGATTTTTTTATGGGGTCTTCTGGCCATGGTTGTTCTATGAAAAAACTTTGTGTTCCGCTCTCCTTCCCTTAGCCATCTGATACGGGACTTTTGTCGCCAAAGTGTTTCTTCCTGCTGGCAACGAGCTTCCCATTCTCGGGTCATCTAGATCTCTTCCTTTTTCTGATCCTCTGTATAGCCCTCCGAAATGGAGGTTTCCTGGAGTTTTTTCATTTTTTCTTCTATGTTGTTTTTCTCTTGGTTTATATTCCCAAAAGTGTACTTGTTCCACTCCCTGAGCTTATATTTGATGTACTTTAGTTTCTTATAGATTTTGAACATCCTTGTCCCTTGCTCTGGTTTCTCCTCCCACCACCACTGTTTGATTCTTTCCTTGAAAGTCGGGTGTTCAATCCATAATTTCTCAAATCTAAAGGTCTGTTATTTGGTGTGGTTTGGAAGCCTGCTTCCAGTTGCACTAGCCAGTGATCCGATCCCCCCCAGGGAAGGATGTTTTAATCTAAGGTTAGCCCCTGCATAATGATTGACTTCGATACTAGGAATATGTCGAGTCTTGTTGCTACCCGATATTGGTTCATCCGTTTATTGTTCCATGTGAACTGGCCATTATTAGTTTTGAGGTCTACCATCTCTGTTGTGTCTATGAACTTTGAGAATTCTTCCACATCCCTATCCAATATTTTTGTACCTCCTCTTTTCTCCACGAGTGACGTGATGATGTTGAAGTCGCCTTCCAGGATCCATTGGAGGTTGTTGGATCGAGTTTTAAGGTCTTCTAGGTCTCGTATCATTCCTCTCTTTTCCTCTGACACTTGAGGCCCATACACATTAGTGCATAGAATCACCTCTGTGTTTCCAATGATTTGCATGTGAACCGTAAGGGTGTGCCTGGTCTCTTCGATTGCTATTAGGCTTAGTACTTGTGGGTTCCACAAGGTGAAAATACCTCATGCCATTTGGTGGCCTCCGATAGCCACCATCTTGTACTTGTGCCATTGTTGTTTACTTATTGCCTCCATTCTATCTATAGTGCATTTTGTCTCTTGAATGAAACAAAGATCCGGTTGTGCCTGCTTTAGTCTATTTCTAACGATTCTTTGCTTTCTCGGGCTATTTAGGCCTCTTATATTCCAAGTTATAACCTTCATTTAAAGATGTGGGGGGGATTTGGGGAAGAGTTTCTTGATCTTACCCGAGTTTATCATTAGCGCTCCAAACTCCTATAGGGCTACACTATTTGATTTCCTGCCTTTTTTCCTCCTCGTCTGCTTGGGTGAGAGTTGTGGTTGTCCTTTGTTGGCTTTGAATCCTAGGTGTCATATCTCCCCGTGTGTGCGCTTTAGTCCTCTAGCTTTGGCTTCCTCCCTTAGGAGAAGCAAGTACTGAATGTGGTCAAGTTGCTCTGTTGGTATGTTGTCTACTCCCTATCTTTTCCATTGCTCTAGTATGTTCGAGAGATCTATCCCTTCCTTTTCCACAAGGTCTCTGAGATCAGGATCTTATGTGCCTACTTCGCTCGGGGTCATTTCCGCATCTCCCTCTGCTTCTTGCATGGGGGTGTTGTCGGCTCTGGTTTCTCCATTCATCAGGGTTGCGCAACTCCCCTATTCCTTCTTGTTACTTGGTCGATCGGTGGGCTCGTTTGTTTCTTATGCTCTGACTTCTTGAGCTTTTGCTGAATCCTTTTCATCTTCTGCCCCTTTATTGGTTTTGTCCCTTCCTTCTGTTTTATTCTGGGTCTCTGGGTTATTTTCTACTGGGGTTTTACTCTGCTTTTTATTTTCTCTGCTTCTAGAGTTCGGTTTTATAAACCCATCCTCATCCTACTGTGGCTTGGGGTTTTCCACTTCTTGTTTTTTTATTAAGAGGGAATTCTCTGATCAGGTGGCCATGTTCATGGCATCTTTTGCATCTGAAGGGGATCTGTTCGTAATCTATGTTTTGGATCCTTTCCTCATCCCTGAATTCCACACTTATGGCTTCTGGGAGTGCTCCGAACACATCCATCTCTATGCAGATTCTTGCATAAGATGTATATCTCCCTTTTAGGGTGGCTTCTGAGGTCTTCACATATTTCCCCAGTTTGTTTCCTATTTCTTTGAAAGTAGAGGGCAACCAGTTGTCTAAGGGTAAGGAATAAAATCTCAACCAAATCGACACCTTTTTGAAAGTCTCTTTTTTTGGGGAGAATTTTTCCTTCCATGGCTACATATACAATCATGTTGAGGCGTGGAAGTATGGACCTCCCTCAAAGACTCTATCACTCTCCTCCAGGTTCATGAATATTGCTGTGAAGAAGCCTTTCGAGCCTAGGTGGAGCTCCACTTCTCCGTTTGGCTTCCAGTGATATTTAATCCAGTTGCACAACGTTCTTTTTGTGGGCCACAAACCCATGAATTTACATATTAGCGCATGTGTCTTCATCTGGTCCCTGTAGAGTTGCGTTTGCAGATCCTCCAATATCACCTTGGGTATCATTGTTGTTTTGGGTTTGCATGGGTTGCGCCCTTCTGTCCCATTGGGCTTCGTTGTGTCTTGCACCTCACTCTGAGTTTCTTTGGCGTCTTCTCCCATGCACTCGCTTTTTCCCTGGTTCCTTTCTTGACCTTTTTTGGGTCTGATCCCGAGGTGCCTGGAAAACTACGCCTCTTGGCCCTTTCCCTCTGTCCACCACTACATATTTGTATGAGGGGTTACCCTTACCCCCCGCCCCCCTTGGTGCTCATGTTATCCTCTGTTATGGCCGCCACTGCCAAACCCTAGCTTGCAGTTGCTCCAAACCCTAACAGTCTATATTCCGATCAGGCCAAATTTTTTCAACTTTATATATATATATATATATATATATATATATATATATATATATATATATATTATAAAAAAATAAAATTTTATTTTAACTAAATATAAAAATAATTAAAATTCAAAATAAATATAATATTACAAATTTTCAAATAAAACAAAAGTATCATGGAAAATAAATTAAATAATTGTCCTATTTTAATTTCAATATAAACATATACATTTATTCAAATTCAAAATAATTTTTTTTATATTATTATAATAACATTTAAATATTTAATATTTACTAATTTAATTTTAAAATAATATATATTTTTTTAGGTAAGAAATTAAATTATAACTTAAGTGTATGGAATTAAGGTTGAACACTTCTAGTAAAGCATATGATTTTATTAGAGATAACTTCTTCACATAACCATAAGAGATATTACTTTTTTATCCTAAATTAAAACCTAAAATTACATTTAAGAGTTTATCTTCCTCGGACATTAAAAAGTCTATTAAAAATACAAAAACAATTTATAAAAGTAAAAATTTATACCTTACAAAACATTGACAAATCATTTTAAATTATTTGATTTTCCTTAAATTAAAATAATGAATAAAAAAATTACTATCAAATTGCCATCTTTTATATATATATATATATAACTTTCGCATACATAAAACAAGGAACACAAATAAATTAAACAATTGTCATGTTTAGTAACATATATCTAAATTTCCATTATCTTTTAGGCTGCAACTGCAGCCCATAATATAACTCTACCCAATATTCTAATAATTGTTTTAATTAATAAATATCAAATATAAAACTAATGGATAATAACTATTTCGAATTTACCCAATTCCCGAAAATAAAAATCCAAGGTAGAATATAAATATAGATTTTGTATATTATATAAAGATAATTTAATGAATCCGGCCGCAGAACCCACTGGCTACTCCGTCGCGCTTGTCTTGATCAGAATCTCTCTGTGCTGCGGCTTGTTCTTCATCTTCATTCGGTTGCTGGCTACCGCTCTCCGGATAGGGTTCTTCCCCTCTTCTAGCGCTTATTTTTCTCGTCGTCTCTCACGATTGTTTCTTCGTATCAAATCTGGTACCCATATCGTCCCCTGATTGTTCCTGTAAATTCATTTCCGCTTTTATTCACTTGATGGTGGAATTCATCTTGCCAGAGTCTCCTTTCTTGTTGTATCAGTTCCTATAAGAAACTTACCTCTGATATTCTTACCTGCATTCTCATCTTTCCTGGTTCGAATTGTTCTTCGTTGTAGCGTTTCAGCTCGAATGTGGAAAGATGAAAAATGTAAGTCGTTCAATCTTGGTGTTTCAGATGTCTGCTTTCCTGGCGGCTCCGAAGTGTTTAATGAGTATATCTTGAACCACGGGTACAACGTTCTTGCAAGGTATTCCCTTGTGGATCAAATAGCCTAGATGCGAATCTGCTCCTACCCTGCCTCCAATGAATATGTCTACTCCCTCAACAACCTTCTTGTTTTCATCCCTAGTCATGCAACCCATGAAGCCAATGTCTGCAACCTGCACTTGTGCACATGTATTAGGGCATCCTGTCCAGTGCATTCGCACAGGCTTGGGAACTTCCATTGTTCTATCCAATTCCTCCGTGATTTTCAGGGCTCTTGCTTTTGTTTCAATGATTGCCTGACCACAGAACTGGTTACCTGTACAAGCCACTAATGTGCTGACAAGAAGAGGAGGGGAAGGGGAGAATTTTTGGAGGAGGGGTTCCTGTAAAAGTGCCTCTATCTTATTTGTTGGTACGTTTGGAATGATGGCGTTTTGCTCCACTGTGAGGCGGAGTTCCTGCGTGCCATATTCTTCTGCAAGACGAGCCAATTCTAACATATGGTCTGCCTGAAGTCGGCCCACGGGCACATGGAGGCCTACGAAATTGAAGCCTGCCTGCTTCTGTGGGTGCACACCAAGGCAACTCCTTCGTTCCCATGATTTATCCAACATGTCTTTTGTTGCTGCTCTTTCTAATTTCTTTCCTGGCATTCTCTTCACCACTTCTGAACGGAAGCCCTCTATTCCCTGCAATCAATCAAATCAGGGTTCTCAATCTTTGTTTCATCCATAGATATATCAAAACAAATCGAAAACAAATTCTTCTATGCACGAATCCTTTCAACCATCATCTCATCGAGTAAATAGACCAAGCAGAAACAAATGAAGCAAATTAGAATCCTCTGTAGAAATTAGAATCCTCTGTAGAAAACTGGTATACCAATTCATCTGCAATCAAGATCAATTCATCAAATCCAGGCAATGGGCAGGATGGATAACAAAGTAATAATTCGTTTATTACAAGCCCATATGCATCTTGATTATTAACCCCAATTTTGTCATACAGTGAGATATCAAATTTTATGAGAACAGATATGGGCTTCCATCTTCATCATTCACCCCAATTTGTTATGAAATAACGGGTATTAAATTCTTCAGTATTAATATGATAACAGATCGGGGTTAATAAGGATCTGTGGTAACAAGACAGTTCTGAATGGTAGAGACAACTTTCAGCTAAATGGTAGCTCAGGTAAAGAAAAAATAAAGAAAATAAGAATTCCAATTGAGTGGAGAGTGAAAATCAAAGTCAATAATATTGAGATGAAACATGGACGTCCCCTCTCAGCACATTATTTATAACTGAGTTAAACTATTAGATCAGAAAGTACGGAGCAGAGAAATAAACTTGGGAGGCTATGTTTTATCTCTGTTAATTTAAGCATATGATGTAGTAAACAAATTTTGTAATCATTTTGAAATGGAAGGTAATATAAACAAAAACAAAGATAATGAAAACTTATCAGTGATGGAAATTGTAATTACCAACTCATCAATCAGCCACATCATTCGAGTCTTTTGGCGATTTCCCCGGGTGCCAAGATCTCTGTAAGCCTCCAAAATAGCTCTGCATACTGGAACAACGTCCTCTCCGGCCACCCAAGCATCAAGTGGAACTGCCTCTTCACAGCGCTTTGGACTAAAGAATCCACCAACTAGCAGGTTGAAACCAAATCTCCCACTTTTCATTGCAGGAACGTAGGCGAGGTCATTGATGTGGGGATGCTCAAACAAATCATGTGTACCCACAACACAGACATTCCATTTACGTGGCCTACAAGAATAAAACACCTCTTGAATTTAGAATCTGGAAGATTCCCCAAACAGACTTCGGAAGAAAGAGATCTCTATATCGTCTGATCTCAAAGAAGAAAAAAAACCTATTTCTGAGGAAAAGATCTGTTTGTTTCTCAATTCAAAAAGAAAAGAACTCCACCTTTACACTTCATATTCCCCACACAAAATAGATGCCATCAGCACAAGACTTACAGGTTGGTGTTTGTTTCTCAATTCAAAAAGAAAAGAATTCCACCTTTACACTTCATATTCCCCACACAAAATAGATGCCATCACCACAAGACTTACAGGTTGGTTATGGAAGGATTCCCCTTGCCGTTGTTGATGATGTAATCAGTTAGAAGCTTTGTATATGGCCTTGTGTCAATGATTTCATCTGGATCAATTCCTGCTAAAGGATTGCCCACAGGGTTTCTCACGTTATCCATTCCACTCTGCAAGCTTGACAATCCAACCTCCTTCAGCCCTTTCAATATGGCAGGCACGTCATCCAACACAACTCCACGAATCTGCCAATTCTGTCGAGTCGTGATATCTGCACAGCCCTCTGTTCCATATTTCTCAATCACGCTTCCCAAATATCGGGTTTGCAGACTGGTAGTAACTCCATTGGGAAGCTTAAGCCTCACCATGAATCTCCCATCTAAAGAAACAAACAAAGAACAAAATTTAGTATAAAACTGGTCAAATAATAAAGCAAACTAAAATTTTAGGCAAAGGGATGCCTAGAATATTCGAATTAGGGCACCTACAGTGCTGCTTTCTTCGGTGGAAGAAACCCAGCCACTTGAGGCGTACATCCACATCGTCTTTGTTAACCTTCTCACTCTCGATTTCAGCCCAGGGCTTCTTTGTAAGCTCTTCGATCCCATTCTCTATGAACAGTTTCATGGGCTCCCTCTCCAACTTAATCTGCACACAACCATCACCTCAAATGAAATGAATGAACAATGCGATTATCTATCAATGTTTAAAGTTCAAGCAATAAGCGATTGCTGGAAAATCGTTCATCATTGTAAAACATAAATGCCTTAAATCCATTCTCAGGCTTCGAAATGGGAGGCCCCTTGGTGTAAAGTAAGAGAAAGTACAAGTTTGTATGGAAACACATTCTTTCCTTTGAAGGAAGGACACAATGATGAGATTTTAGAGTTTAGAAAAATGGTTGGAAGATGTTTTTAGATAGATAATTGGATATTAGGTAGTTGTTATACATATTCTCATTTATAATTGGATATTAGGTTGTTATTATATATATTGTAATTTATAAAATAGGATACAACAAGCTTTAAGCTTCATAAATGAGAAAGGAAAGACTGAACAAAGAAGGAAGGATGGGGCTTCATAAATGAGGAAGGAAAGACTAAACAAAGAAGGAAGGATGAGGTTTCATAAACGAGGGAGGAAAGATTGAACAAATAAGGAAGAATGAGATTTAGAGTAAGTGAAATTATTACAACAAGTTTCATAAATGAGGGAGGGAACACTGAACAAACAAGGAGGGATGAGAAGGATGTACATATTCTCATTTATAATTGGATATTAGGTTGTTATCATGTAGAATGTTATTTATAAAACAGGATACAACAAGCTTCATAAATGAGGGAGGATACAACAAGCTTCATAAATGAGGGAGGAAAGACTCAATAAAAGAGGGAGGGAAGAGTGAACAAACAAGGAAGGATGAGAAGGATATACATATTCTCATTTATAATTGGATATTAGGTTGTTATCATGTAGATTGGCATTTATAGAACAAGATACAACAAGCTTCATCAATGAGGGAGGAAAGACTCAATACACAAGGAAGGATGAGATTTAGAGTAAGAGAAATTATTACAGCAAGTTTCATAAATGAGGGAGGAAGACTAAACAAACAAGGAAGGATGAGAAAGATGCGATTTTAGAATAAGAGAAATTATTGAAAGATGCTCTTAGATAGATAATTGGATATTAAGTTGTTGTAAAACATAAATGCCTTAAATCCAATCTTGGGCTTGGAAATGGGAGGCCCTCCTTGGTCTAAAGGAAGAGAAAGTCCAAGTTTATATGGAAACAAATTCTTTCCTTTGAAGGAAGGAGAGAAGGATGATATTTTAGAGTAAGAGAAATTATTGGAAGATAATCTTAGATAGAGAATTAGACATTAGGTTGTTGTCATAAATATTCTCATATATAATTGGATATTAGGTTGTTATCATATATATTTTCATTTATAGAACATGATATTTATTTAGAAAACAAGATACAAGTTTCATAAATGAGGGAGGAGATTGAACAAACAAGAAAGGATGAGATATTGGATATTATGTTGTTATCATATATATATTCTCATTTATAGAACATGATACAACAAGTTTCATAAATGAGGGACGGAAGATTGAACAAATAAAGAATGATGAAATTTTAGAATAAAAAAAATTATTGAAAAATGTTCTTACATAGATAATTGGATATTAGGTTGTTGTCTATGTTCTCATTCTCATTTATACAATAGGTAAAACTGAACAAGTAAGTATATTGATTAACCAATTAACCACCACTTTTTATAAAAACTAATTACTATTTACATAAGATCATAATTAACAACTAATTACTATTTATATAAAATTATAATTAACTAGAATTGATCCGTTGAGAAAATAACAATCACTTCCTATCTAATCCAATCACTATAAACATAAAACTCATAATATATTGGTGAATTTTTAAATTTATAATTACATCTAAACTTATAATAAAATATAATAACTTGTAAAATATAATTACTATTTATATAAAATCATAATTACTATTTATATTGAAAAATAACAACCACTTCCTATTTAATCCAACCACCATAAACATAAAACTCATAATATATCCAAACGAAAATGATTTTTTAAATTTATAATTACATCTAAACTTATAATAAAATATATTAACAAGTTATTATTATAATGAAAAACATAAAAATATATATATATAGAAATCTTAATTTGATTTTGAGTGTTAAATATTCATGTATATTTTAAGTTTAGTTTTCAGTTATTCAAACTTTCAATGAAATTGGCTATCATAGTTTTTTTTTTTAAATAAAAATGTAGAACCTTGTATTAATGGTGGCTAACCATGTTCTGCAACCTTTTGCTAAGGCTAGCTGTAGACAGAGCTGTCATGACTAAAACTGCACAGACATAAAAAGAAAAAGATGCTAGCTCATCTATCTTGTTGTCGTGGTATGCTAGACCAACGACTTTGCAACTAAAATAGACAAAAACCTTAAACATGGAAACACCAATCAGTAGTTGGGCCTGGTTGTCCATGTACTGTGTAGACCAGAGTGAATTCTTGACTGCAAGTCGGACATTTGGCACACGCTGGAGCATCCGTAAGCGCATCGAACAAGATATCCATTTGTTGATTGAGGACGCTCAGTGAGTGCACCTGGTCATCTTGTTTTTTCCTTATATCGAAGAGGAGTTGGAGGTGCTCGTCCATGAGACGGTTGGAAAAATGTTGTGGCTGATCCTCCTCCTCCTTGATAGCTTCGTTGTCAGCTCCAGTCTTGATAGTTTCGGTTGTTCCTGCATTGTTCTCCAGCTGCGAGCTTGGAGGAATCTCCTCCTCCACCATGTAGCTTCCATCGCCACAGTAGCGGTCACCTGGCTTGATGGTGGGGGGGGGCAAGAGGTTGGTATCCAGAGTGGGGCGCGCGCCCAAGGGTGGCACCTCCTCTTTTACCTCGCTCGGGCTGTGAAGAAGAGGTGGAGGCGAGGGGTAGTGAGCAGTGGAGAAGGATGCCTCCAATTTTACAGAAATGGCTCCATGGAGCTGGAGAGGAGCCAACTGTGTCCTCTGGGAGGTGTGACGCGGGTTGGAAAAATGAGCGATGAGCACTCTTTGGGAGGGGGTAAGCATGTTTCCACGAGAGAGGGTGTTGTTGTTGCAAGCACCTCTCTTGGGCTTTCCGCGCTCCCGAGGCATGCTGTGGGGGATGTGGAGGTGGAGGATGGAAGAAATGGAGGCTGGGGGGAGATGCAGGGATTGTTGGAGGGAAACAGAGAGACTAAAAGGGGGAAAGAAGCAAAGGGATTCGAGGAGAATGCCTCTGGTGCGCGAAAAGATGTTGCAGAGAACAATGGTTCGTGAATTGTCGTGAGAGCCGAGAAGCATAGCAGGAAGAGTGCACTAGGGCGGGTGAGGAGTGGAATGAGACCCCCGATTTAAGGTCTGGTTGCACCTCTTTGCCCCATTGAAGCTTGAAAAGACCACCGCATCCCCCATTGAAACCTGAAGTGACCTCCGCATCCTCCTGGTACGCCCTTCTTAGCTGGTTCACTCGCCCAGTTCCCCAGCCAGGCGCATTATCATAACTCCTCTCATGGTGTGAGCCATGGAGGAATAAATGTGCAAGGGCTGGCGGCCATGGTTAATAAATCCCTTAGCTGCATGGTTCCATCTATCCTCCATCGCTCTCCAGGTGGCACCCCATCCGGGTAAATTGGTTACCATAGTTATTGGTTAGATGGATGTGAATTTGTTGAAAATCTTACTTTGCTAGTGGCTAAAGTCCAACAAATCTTCATTAAATTCTGATTTTTTTTTTCAATGTGATTCACGACATTATTAGTGTAATTTTGATCACCTCTAAGAAGTAATAAGATGCTTTTCAATAAATTCCAATCAATAAGCAAGCAGACCATTTATTAACAAAACAACAAAGAGCTCAATTGGGAATCTCACCTTCTCCTGAGGATTGATTCCAGCCCTGAACTTCTCTTTGAGAACCCAGTATCCATCCCTCTCCTCAACTCTAGGCTCCAACCTTGAGGCATCCACAGCCACTTGAGATCCAGCAGGACCGATTACAGTCTTGGCTGTTGTCCCTTTGTTATTCCCATCGTCACTGACCTCAAAATTCCGTCCACCGTGCTTAACAGCTCGAATCTTGATTGCTCTCATCAGCCTGAGCCGATTCGGCTTATACCCACTGCAAACAGGATTGTGGGCAACAAGGGATAATGGACAAATCTCATCGAATCTGACTTGACTAGAGACATTCATCATGACTAATTCGAGTACAAATCCAAGCTGCAAGGATCAGTAAAGATTCTGTGATCAATACTCGTGTCGTCTAATATCCTTGGGGTGAGAGGATACTATAGAAAATCGTTACAACCGGCGACTTTTATTGAATACTGTTCTGAAGGGGCAGGATAGTCTCTTCGAAGTGGCAGGAGGCATTACGAGGCATTGGTCGGTCATATTCGTTTGAACGTCCCTCAGGATCTCCAAGGGACAACTTACTTCTTAAAAGTGAGACCGATTAGCGTTTTTACGTTGTGATCTCTTTGAAGTCACGACAAAGACACGATAGCGTTGACCGATAAAGCACGTGTGAATTATATATGAGACCTTATAGAGTATCCAAGTTGCCAAGATTTGGATTTTTTTTTTATATAGTTTAGGTTAAACATGTTATTATTTGGATTGGATTGGTTTCTTATCGAACTGAATTTATTTATGCATTCAAAAATGTAATTTAAACAATAAAAAATGGTTTGTTTGGTTAGATTCAACTTAAAAAAATTCAAAAATCCAATATTTAAACAAGGACATTAATTATTAGATTTGTATATTTTAATTATTGAAATTGTATAATCCAAATTTAATAAAAATATTTTACAGTTAAATCATTTTTTTAATAAATAATGTAAATCTAATTACAAAAATTTGTAATTCCAACCACTTTTTTTTATAACCAAATTCAGATAACATCATGAAAAAGTCCAAATCTTTGGAACAATACTTTGAATAACAAGTGGCTTAGCATACCAGAAAGTAATATGAGATTTAATAATGTTATGTGTAATGTAATAATTTGTTAGGTAAATCTTTTTTTTATAACCAAATTCAGATAACATCATGAAAAAGTCCAAATCTTTGGAACAATACTTTGAATAACAAGTAGCTTAGCATACCCGAAAGTAATATGAGATTTAATAATGTTATGTGTAATGGAATAATTTGTTATGTACATTGTGATTTCTGAATATTTTAGAATTGAAACTTGAATCTTAAATTTAGTGGAATACAATATTATGCCAATTTAAACTTGAACTATCTACCTTTCTTCTTTTTGAATGGCATCCTTAAAGTGTTTCTTTTGCATTACATTGCCTTCTTCTGTTTTGTCATAAGACAAGACCAAACTCTAGATTATTTAGTTTTCTACCCAAATGCTCCATACATATTAAACTCTTTATTCAGATGATGTAGCTTGCTTTACGTTTTTCCACTCTGCCACTTTCTTAGGGAAAAAGCCTTTTCACATGGATTTTTCCTCTGTAATAATATAGAAAAGGTTGATTTTTCCTCTATAATAATATAGAAAAGCTTTTTCAAACTGATTTTTCCTCTATAATAATATAAAATCCCGAGAAATTAGTAGATATAAGGAAGAAGCTCGACATAACAATAGTCCAATTTCAACAACACAAGCAGGACCATGTCATTGAAAAAAGATTTGATATACAGGAAGGTTGGATGTACTTGCCAAATTTTTTTATAGATATTTTGTACAAAAAGTGGACATAAGGGCAGGATAACGCATAAATTGACCAGGTATAAAGTCGGGTTAATGCATAGAAATTCACCTTTATTCTTAAGCTTCAAAAAGTCAATATTCCAACGATACTACATGTTATGAAAGGGAAATCTTACAAGTAGAGGCCAGGTTCTTAAATGTGATGGAGTGAGCTAATCCAACACACAACCAGACAAATTGTATGGATTCATGCACAACTGTGATTGTAAATATTGATGGCTATTACTAATAATAGCTGCAGAGATTTTTGGGCGTACGAATCCAAAGCAGCAAAGATCTTTGCATTTATGAGTACAGATTTGCAATTATGAGCCATCGTCGACTCCATAATAATAAGTCCATTTCTTTAGCCAATAGAATCTATGTGCAATGTCTTACTTTGGGAAAACCTTGCAAATATTTGGTCAACGACTTGATTAATATGTTGTCAATGGCATATCGATCGCTATACACCATGCCGCGACATGTATAATACTTAGAAATAATGGAGACTCCTCTAAACCGAACAATGGTTCTAATTGTCTAAACCAAATATCATACTATATAATGTATGTTGATTAAGGTTGGTTGTCATTGATATCAACCCTTGAAGAAAGCCCCGTAGCACAAAGGTTTGGGTAATGGACCCAATATTGTTTGATGTAAATATGACTCATTATTGTTTTGTCATGGTTGATAAGAAGTAAATATGGATGAACTCCAAAGTGGTCCCCTTATGGTGAAATCCCTCACGGGAAGACACTTTGTGGAGTAAGAGAATCCATACTTAATTGTGGAATAATGAGATGAAGGAAAGTGAATTTGTCAGGGAAAATATCCTAGATGGATAGTGTTTGTCATGCCATTTTTGGTGGTATGTAGAACGTCACATAACTCCTCACGGTTTGAGAGTTATGGCCTTACGAAGTTGGAGGACCCTCATATGTCATCTAGAAGCCCCAAAAGGTCAAAGTAGTCAAAGTGGTTTAAGAGATTTT
>ML782675.1:711221-788328 GCA_009831015.1 Picea engelmannii
GTGAATACAAAATAAATTATTTCAATAATAAATTTAATGGAGAAATTAAAAGTGGACCCAACCCTAAAATAAGGAAAGTGGGCCAAGTGACGTAGAAGATGTTTTTAAGGAAGCTACTTGGAGAGTATAAATAAGAGGCAAGGTTCTCTCATTTGAATTACACTTGAGAACATTGAATATCTATATGTGTCTGAGGTAACCAAGGATATCTAAACTGGAATTCTGAGTGAAGGTAAAGAAAAGAAGGCCGAAATGCAAGGAAGGATAAATTCTTTTGATAGTGCTTTCTAAGGTATGTTATTTACAGGTCATCTCACCATTTTCGCTATAACATATTTTCTATAATGATTCAGACCGTGAAATTGCTATGAAAGTGAGAAAACATATCCACGTATCTGTGGAAACAAATTCATCTTGTGGGCCGTTGTATTTTGGAAGTTACACTCCCTAGAAAACAGGGTTTGTGGCCAGTCCTGAAACTAATCAAAATCAGGTGTTTCGGGTAAAAACGTCATAACTTCTTCATAACAGATCCAAATTCAGTGAGACAAAATGTGTTCGTTAGGGTACATTATTTAGTATTATTTTTAATAGTTTTAGATTATTTCATCAAATATTTTGTGCAATGCACGCTCTACAAGGTCGCTCTCTAGAATAAGCCAGAATTCAACAAGGTATGCCATTTTTGCTATAACTCCTTTTCTGAGAGGTTCCAAGTAGTGACACTTGGAGGAATTGCATTAAACACACTGAAGAACATTGTGTATCAGTTTTATATATTTATACATTACATATTCAAAGTTATGATTACTTCAAGTTAGGGTTGTTGACTAATTCAAAACTAGGCATGTGAGACTAAAGAAAAGTTTGATGAAAATGCTAGTCTCTTGTTTTTAAAGTTATGGAAGGTTTGCAGGAATGTGATCATATACACCAGGTTTATTACAGAGCTACAAATCATATTTGGATGATGAAATTGATGAGGGATTTTGGTTGTGGTACATGTTGAATACATGGTTGAGACAAGTAGTTGATGAGTTGGCACACATACATGAGGTGTATAGTTAATGATGTTGGTACATATTGATGAGTCATAGTTGATGAGTAGTTGACACATGATTGGTACATACTTGGTACATGTATGGATGCACTTGTTTATGGTACAGTTTGATTACAGGTTGGTGCATAGTTGATCAACTTGTTTATGGTATAGGTTGATTACAGGTTGAGGTACAGGTTGATGCATGGTTCAGATTTATTGGTACATGTTTACAGCAGTATATCTCACAGTGATAGTGTGACAGTGGTTCCATCATTCTACTTCTACTTCAAGGTGGAAGAATGGGGCAAGGACAGGTGGTTGTAGCCACCTTCCGGTTATAGCTGGAGAACATTGGGGGTTGTAGCCTCCTTCTGGTTGTAGCCAGAGAATTGGGGAGTTGGAGCTTCCCTCAGGTTGTAGCCTGAGAAACTAGGGGGTTGGAGCCTCCTTCCAGTTGCAGTTGGAAAACAAAGGAAGTTGGTGCTTCCAATGAATGTAATTCTTCAAGACATATAGGAAAAAACATTCTGTGGTTTTCTCCCGATTTGGGTTTCCATGTAAAAAACTAGTGTACTGTGTATGTGTGTGATTGTTTATTTCTTATTACTCATTATTGGATAATAATTCTACATTGATATAACATTTGAAGAAAAAGGATTATAATTACGCTATTATTGATTCACCCCCCCTCTCAGTAATCCAACAATGTATTCCTCAATTGATTTAATAAAACGCAGTGTGGCTTTGCTTTGATGGCCTCCATGTGATTCCTCACCTGAGAGCAATCAGTTTCTTTCTTTCTTTCTATTTTCAAGTTGGTATCATAGAACTTGATTAAAGAGCTGAACGACTGCATAACGTTGCTCGCTCGCCCTTAATTATGATGGTGTGAAGCATTCTGTCTCTGTTGAACAAATGGTGGTCGTTTATGGGCATGTATCTTGGATTGGGTTCGTTGTGGATGTATCGGAGCGACAGGAAGGAGATAAATGTGTCATATATGGAGCAATATTGGGTTGTAGCAATTCATGAGACTGTTGGCGATCTGAATCGTGGTTGTAGCAAGGCACGAGGCTGCAAAGTGTGAATTTTTACGTGGATTTTTTATCCAACCCCCTTCTTCTTGTTATTTCTATATGTTGTTTGGCTTGTTGTAACTTGATTAATTTACCATCAATTTGAGAGGAGACGCGACGAGTTGTTGTGTGAGAGGAGCCGTGCCCAATTGTCATGTGAGAGAGGCAGATCACTAGTTCGCTGGATGATATCTCCTGTTGGAGTCATCGCTGACCAGATTGAACACCTGCTCGTTATTGGGAAGTCTCTTTTGGTTCCTCTTGTCGCTCCCCCTCGGCCCACCAAAAACATTCCCTCCACCTTCACACCACCCGGAAGTTGAAGGACACATTCGGCTGGCATTGTTAAAGGAAGTTGAATTAGAGTTGAAATAGGAAACAATGATATCCATGGGGACTAAAGTCAATGGTCATGACATGCTAAACATTAAATCCCTTTGTACCCAAGTTATATTTCTGTCAAAGTATAGAGCACAACTCTTCGATTATTCATGAAGCTAAATGAATGCTATTTCCTGTAATCTGACTATTTTTGTAAGGGAACTTGTTGGTGCCTGCCTTATTTCTCATGAAGAGAGATTTTTGAATCTTGCAAAAGTCCGCAATTGGTATCTTGGAAATTGCTCCACTAGATTACTGTTTGCGATTTTTTAGTTCACTAGATTGTTGTGTGGGAAGTTGTTTGAAAGAAGACCAGGCGTGTGTTTGTTGCATTGACTACCTAGAAGGAGGAGTTTGTAGGTATGGAAAATCCACTTGCTGAAACTTATCTCAATGAAGCCAATAAATTGGATGGCTCGAATTTCGTCAATTGTGTTATCACTCTGTAAATTCCCAGAGGTTGTAAAAAGGGAAGAAGAAATTTACAAGAGGTAACCTTAACCAACCACTTTGAAACTGGTATCTAGCCCTGCCAGTTTCAGAGAGGGATCTCTCTGTAAGATTTAGATTTGTTTGGATTTTCAGATGTTAGGCTAGTTAGAAAGAATAGTATCGAGTTGGTTGTATTTTTTAATAAACTGGTTGAGTGTCACTTACGCTTCCATTGGGATATGGAGTCTGTTTTATAAAAGTGGAGATCAAAGGGCAGTTTTTAGAAGATTCATTTTACAGGGAAAGGTAGTGCAACTGCAAGTTTCTTTAGAAATAAAAAGATGGATTGCTGAAAAGGTGAGATATCAGTTAAAACAAAAAAGAAATTAAGAATTTCTTTGTTGTAACATCAGAAGGAAAACATTTAAATCTGTAAAAGATTAAGAACATAGTACGCAATGGAAAATTCTGCAACTTTAACTTCTTTTAAAGATTAGATTAGAAAAACAACATGATAACTGAGAAAGTTTTTTTTTTTACGAAGACAGAGGAAACTTCACCAACAACTAACACGTAGGAATCCTGTGAAATGTCTCTTTGTATTACTGGAATGACCTCTTGATAAAATTACAGATTACAGCTTGCTCGGGCGTAAAAATCAACCCTTAGTACTTCAAAGTTTGAAGTATTTATAATCTAAATTACAAACGACCCTGTCATCAATGGTCAGGATGTGGCAGATGCTATTTTTAACTATCTAGATAACAAGATGGAAAAATATAGGAACTGATGATGATGCGTTGAATCTCTCATGCTGATTTTGGGGAAGACTGTTGGTGAGTCATTCATATGACTTTGACTGTGCTGGATGCTGAATTGGACGAGACCTTTATCTTTACTCGATCAATTTGCACAACTCATCCCATATTTGTGTACCGGGGATGGTAACTTTGAATAGTCGGTGATAGATTTCATCCATCTCGGTATACATAGAAAAAGTCGGCTTGGTGAGGAAAATGTACTTGATTTCATGTTGTATGCTGAGGTCAGGCTGCAAATTCTCCAAGAACGCTTTTCCTGTGATGCTGCCCTGTATCCCTGAGAACTTGGAACTGTCTTTGGCCACGGTGGCAATCGTTTTCTTATAATCAGATAAAGTCATCAATTTATAATTTAGGTCAAGTAAGCCAGGAAGGCCCTTTTTCTGTAAGGCCTCAGGCTTGTTAAAAAATCTTTGTACTCCAATGTCCATGTTCTGATCTTTCTCCTCCAACTAAAACATTAATCCTCTTTTGTTCAACACTCTTTTGAATTCGAGGATAGTTTCTATTATGTATTCAACTTTCATGTCTTCAAGCTCTTCCTTGGTTTTGGAATTCAGAAACTTGATGATCTCGTTAGCTGCCGAGGGCATTTCACCCAACTCTCTTCTTATCTTGTCAATGGCCTATCTACAGCACCAGATCATGTTGCTCGAACATGATTTGCACCATGGGCCAAATTTCGTTTATGGAGTTGGAGATATCTATCCAGATATTTTCCTTAGCCTCTATTAATGTCTTACCTGCCATTGTTTCTTTCTGAAGTTGTTGTATTTCCTGTTTGAGCTTCTCTGATGCTTGTCTCCCAATGTTGTATCTTGTTTGGAAGGAAGACTTGAGTTCCTGGAGACTTTCAACCTCCATTTTCAGCCTATTAAACTATCTTCCTTGTAGAGTCATCTCCTCCATGGACTTTGCTAGCTCCACAGTTTTTTCCATTGTTGTCAATGGAGTCGCCGATGGAATTTATGCTGTAGTGGTTGTTGGCACAACTGCTGCACTGAATTCCACAAGGGGAACTACACTCAATGGAATGAATTCCATCGAGGTTGATTGTTCCTTCTCTTTCAATAACCTTTCCAATTCTGCCTCCATTTCCTTGATTTGTGCGTTCTACTACATGATTAGCTTCAACAATTCCTCTTTCACGTCTTCTACCTCAGCTATTTCTTTAGCTTATGAATCCTCTATTGGTGGAAATTTCAGCTGTTTTCTCAGAGATGCAATATCAATATTCTTTTTCTTCAACATCTCCTCTACTTCTTTTACATTCGAGGGATCATACCCAATCTTGAGGACCAACTCCTCTAAGGATTTTATTCTGTTATCCTTTGCAAAAAAGGATATCTTTTCCAAATTCAATTGGGTCTGACATTGTTTAGAGATACCTGTAACTTTGCTTCCGTAGAGGAAGCATGTGCCAATGTGGAGAAAACCATTTCTCCAGTCTGTCTGTGCAAATCCAACTGGTCAGTTGGATGGACTTGTTTGGTGTCAAAAACAATAGTTGACCTTTTGTAGTCAGTGATCTCTTTGGGATGAGACACCCGTGCTTGCAGAAATGTGAGATGTATTCTTCCTTTCTCTGTGTCAAAAGATGACAACAGTCTGTGTTTTGTTGTGGAGGTTTTCTTCCAGAACTGAGCGTAGGTGTTGTTGGTCAGCATCTGGTTCTTCTTTTTAATCATGTCATATTTTTCAAAAATGTTCAGAGGTATAGAGCCTTGTGGAGTCTGGGTGGTTACAACTATATCCATTTGCTTCTTTGAAGAAGAAGTGGACACCACCTAATGTTTTCCTTCAATCAATTTGGCAGAGTAGGGGTCTTCCTCACCAGACATGTGAGTAGCATGAGTGGTTTTGGGTCTCTTGTTGTATACCTGAAAATCTTTTGTTGATACCTCAGTGATTGAATGAGAGGAAACCTTTCTTGGCCTTTTTTCCTTTGGTACCTTTGGAGTGGTAGTCTGTGAAAAAGAGATTGAAGGGGACTCCTGTTGTTCAGTATCTACCAGAGTGTTTTCCTCCCACTCTGTCTGGTTCATGTACTTTTCAATTTCTGGTTTGAGGGTGTGAGCATAAGGTGAAATTTTGTTTTTGGATCTCATCTCTGCAATGATCCCACTTGGGTCATAACGCCAAATGAAATTGGTGCTGAATTTCATTTCCTTTAATAGTTTATCTGCCTCTTCCCCAGCAACTCGACTATTGCAGATAAACGATCCTATTTTCCCTTTAATCCTCATCTGTTCTTTTTTCTTTAGAGACACAAAATGAATGTCATCTGAGTTTATCATCTGATGAATGTAATCCAGTGCAAATATTCGAACAGGCACATACTTGGGCAATTTGTATGGATCTAGTTCACACCCATACACTCTAATCTCTATGTGATTATGGTATAGGAACTAGTCCCTAGTCTTTGCGAGATCCAAAAGGTGAAAAACTCTTTGGATCTCCTCATTTATCCTTGGTTTTGGTCTTCCACTGAGCATGCCTACCACTGGGTGATAAAACAACTCGATGAATTGTTTGAAACTGAACTCAGTGGAGTTTCTTCTTAGCAGCAACGTCCATAGAGTTACTGCTTGCGGTTTTCCATCCTTGTCCATCTTCTGCATGAGAAAGGAAAATTTGTCTGCTTGATAGAACATAAACATGTATTCCAGTCTCGAAAAATACCAGAACATGCCTTTTGTAGGGAAATTTTCCAGTTGCTCGTGCAGGTTCTCGACCAAAAAAACACTATAATCAAACTGGGTGACAACTTTCTCTTCAGCAGAGAAAATGGAAAGGAAACCTAGGATAGGTTCATCCACCCATTCATCTGAGAAGTAATCGAGCAAACAACACAGTGTTGAGATAATTTGGTTTCCCTTTTTGGAAAATATGGACGAATGATAGGGAGGATTCTTCTTAGGGAATTGGGCATATTGTGGGAGGAACAATTCAAAGATTTGTGCTCTTTCGGGAAAAGACAGGTTTTGATACATTTCTGTCATAATTTCAATTGTGAGGGGAGAACGGGGTTCAGCTCTGGGTACCTGCATCATTTGATCGATGACCTCAGGTGTAATAAGGAAAAAGGTTTCTCCAGATGAAGGTACTATGGCTCTCTGATCAGGGAGGTAGTGCGCTTGGCATTTGAGGGCGAATTCGGGAAAATGATAGACTTGGGGAAAAAGATACAAAAGGAAACTTGACTGCCAGAGCCCAATTTCATCACTCTGATTGATGAAGGTGTCTTTAAACCATGACTGTAGCTTGGTAAAGTCAAAATTGGACCTGGTTTATGAGACTAAATAGTCTTTGTCTGCTAATGGGATCTGGTCAAGATCGATAGGAGGTGGGAGAAATGGATTTTCCTCCACATTTGACTTTTTACTTTTGGGCACCATTGATTTCCACTAGTACTTGCACATTGAACACACATTAGTAGGCGAAAACTATGGCTGGATGATATGTTGCAGAGGCAAAGGAAAATGAGTATCTAATACGTAGGGAGTGTGAATGGAATGCGAATGACCGAAATGGGGTTGGAATTTAGTGAACGGGTGTCCGTTGGGTGAGAAAGGATAGGTCAGGTGAACAACGGGTATGTGGCTAGTAATAAATGGCCAACGAATATTTTAGAGAATGAGGGGGCAAGGTGAAGGAAATCTGATGTGTGTACCTGGTTGAAGTGCAGAATGGTGATCGGGAAAATGAACGAAATAGATATGCCCCATAACGGTTAGATGGAGGGGACATGTTGACGGGGTCATGAAATGGGACCTACAAGGGGTGGTTTTGGGGAGTGGCATCTCTGGATGATGGTGGTGAGTTGGAAAAATGGTAAGCGGTAAATGTTTGGAGTGGGGAGGTAAGATGGAATGAGATGATGCCACGTAGAGATGGGGCCCGCCAGGACACTGCTTCATTCCGAACCCCCCCGTCGTTAAAGGTAGAAAGGTTGGGGGGGGTCTGAGATCTCTTACTGACCGTTGATGTGAACGAAGCTAGATCAACCATTGTTTCAAACACATGCTTTAACCATCATGTCAGACACCCCCCCGCCCACCGTTAAAAGTAGAATGGTCGGGGGGGTGGGGGGGGGGTCTGGAATCTCTTGTGGACTGTCCATTTGAGCGCCGGAAGGATTACCATAGATCTTAGCACACACTTTAATCACTTTTTTGGACCCCCCCCATCGTTAAAAGTAGAATGGTCGGGGGGGGGGGTCTGGAATCTCTTGTGGACCATTGATTTGCACGCTGGAGAGATAATCGTAGATCTGAGCGCACACTTTAATCACTTTTTTGGACCCCCCCGTTAAAAGTAGAACGGTCGAGGGGGTCCATAATCTCATCAGAGCCGTAGATCTAGGCGCCACAAAACTTAATCGTAGATCTAGGCCCGATCTTTAATCTCCGGGGTGCAATTTAGTATATGAGGTAGAACCTAGGATTAATAACCCTTTTTATGGGTTTTGTGCACTTCTTCCCTTTCTTTTGTCACCATGGGGTTAAAAAAACATTTCACCATCAAGATCATGCATTTTTCATCGATCATCTTACATATTTTATTGAAAGGAAACTAACTAACCTATGTCCTAACCTACTCATTTGCACCTTTAGCCCATCTTAGACCACTGGGCTAAGAAAATACTCTACCTTGGAGCTATTTGACCAAGATTAGATTGTTTAGTCAAATTTATTCACTAGCTAACCTAATTACTTGTCTAAGTTTAGACAGTTTAGCCAAGCTTATTCACTAGTCCTAAATACTTAAATTTAAAAGACTTGGCCATGTTTAAACTGTATGGATCAAGTCATCATCATTTCATGGGGCTTTATCCATTTTCTTTTATGCCCTCTTTCATTTTTCTCATTTTTTTCTTTCATTTCGTTTCTTTTCTTTTTCTTTTTATTTTCTTTTTTCTTTTCTTTTTCTTTTGTAGAATGCAGCAATATCTGCAAGTCAAAAAACACTAAAGGAACAAAATTACAATCAACAGTTGATCCTATAAATTATAGGGTTATAACAAATTGGAAATTCAAAATGCAGACCTTGATGGAAGGTTATGGTGTATAGACGATTGCGAAAGGAGATGAAGCACAAACCGATGTGTCTACAGGTGTGACAGTGACAACAATCCAATATTGGGATAAGAGAGAGAACAAATCCAAGGTATTATTATGAATGTCTATGAAAGATAATATAATTCCTCACATTAGAGATGGTAAGAC
Source organism: Picea engelmannii (assembly GCA_009831015.1). Lineage (NCBI taxonomy): Eukaryota > Viridiplantae > Streptophyta > Pinopsida > Pinales > Pinaceae > Picea > Picea engelmannii. Next base: position 720,202 of record ML782675.1, read on the forward strand.
TTCTAAAGAAACCTGGAAAGCACTTAAAGATTTGTATGAGACCAATAATACAAATCGTATTCTTTTTCTAAAGAGTAAATTGCTAAGTATTAAAATGGATATAAATGAGTCTATTTAATTTTCTATGGAGAATTAAAGACATGAAAGATAAATTGGGAGATATAGGGAAAAAGTGTCAAACACTGATGTTGTCACAATTTCCCTCAATGGAATGATAGAGGACTATCAAATGTTTATAACGGGCCTTGCAGCGAGAGAGAAAACTCCTACCTTTGAGGAATTGGCAGGTATATTATTGCAAGAAGAAGAGAGGTGCACGGATTTGAAGCCTCAAAGTTTAGACTTAGCACTATGGACAAAGAAGAGATTCCCTAAAGGGAAACCAGGAGAAGGAGGCATAGGAGGAAGCTCATTCCAAAGGAAGTCATTTCCAAAGCCAAATCAAGGTATGCCATCTAATAGAAATGAACCTAAGTGTTTCTATTGTGGTAGGACTGGGCATATTTTCAGAGAATGTTATAAGATGAAAAATGATGATGCTAGGCATAAAAATAGAAAATATTCCAGACACTTTGCAGAAGAAAACCCAAATTTTGATTCAAAATATCTTAGACTATTTGTGTCTAATGCTGCGTTATCTGCTGAAACTGATGATGTTGACGCATGGTTTGTTGATTTTGGAGCTTCAATTCACATGATATGTAACAAGAATTGATATATAAACTTTAAAGAAACACATAATGGTGCCCATATTTATCTTGGAGATGATCATTCCTATCAAATCAAGGGATATGGATATATTCTAGTAACATTTCCGAATGGTACTGTCAGACAAATTCACAATGTTGTGTATGTCCCTGGGATAAATAAAAACTTGATTTCCGTGTCCACAATTATAGATCAGAATTTGAAGGTCAAATTCTTCAACACACATTGTATAGTGAAGGACTTGCAGGATCATTGCAAAACTCTTGCTTCAGGAGTCAGAGTTGGAGGTCTGTACAAACTTGATGTCACCAACAAGAGTCATCAAGCATTGACTTCTGCAACTATGCCTATAGAAACTCTTTGGAACCAAAGGTATGGTCGCATTAATTATCATAATTTTTTGTTATTACAAAAACAAAGTATGGTTGAAGGAATCCCTATGTTGAAGAATGAGTATGTTGCTTGTGAAGGTTATGCATTAGGAAAGATGCACGTAGATTAATTCCCCTCTAATTCTGATAGGATAAAGAAATATGTATTAGAACTTATACATACTGATGTTTGTGGACCAATGCAGGAAAGGTCCTTAGGTGGTGATTATTATTTTTTGTTATTTATTGATGACTTCACAAGATACACATGGGTTTGTTTCCTTAGAAAAAAGAGTGATGTTTTTTAACACTTCAAGGAATTTAAAAATAGGGTGGAGAAGAAAACAAGAAATACCATTAAAATCCTTCGCTCATATCAAGGGGGAGACTACAAATTAGGGAAATTCATCAAGTATTGAAAAGATCATGGAATAGGACATCAATTTACAATACCCCACACTCCACAATAGAATGAAATTGCAGAAAGGAAAAACAGAACTCTGGTGGAGTGTGCACGAAGTATGATGAAAGGTAAGAATCTCTCAAATGTTTTTTGGGTCGAGGCATTAGCACTGTTGTTTATTTAAAGAATAGAAGTCCAACAAGGTGTCTTGATCATAAAACTCATTTCGAAGCCTTGTATGATTGTAAACCAACAATTAATAATTTGAGGATATTTGGGTGTAAATATTTTGCACATATTCCAAAGGAAAAAATGAAGAAGCTTGATGCTAAAGCTATCAAATGTATTTTTATAAGGTATTGTTCATAATTTAAAGCATATAAATTGTTGGATCCATCTACTCACTAAGTGTTTTCAAGTAGAGATGTAATTTTCCATGAGAAGACAGAAGGAAATAATGAAGACAATAGTCATGAAGGATGGCATGTACTTCTTGAAGATGAAGAGGTTGAAAAAGAGAAGCACCAGCAGGAAACGACACCCAGTGACATGGATACATCCAACAGTCAAGAAGAATTTTCACAAAACAGAGAAGAAGTCACCAACCAATTGAGAATATATACACGATAGGTTCGTTCACTTGAAAAATATAAATATTATGCCTTGATGAGTAATATTTCAAATGTCATAGAACCCATGAGTTTTAATGAAGCTAATGAACATGAAGAGTGGAGAAAAGAAATGGAGGAAGACTATGACTCTATAATGAAAAAAAAAACTTGGGAATTGACTGAATTGCCTAAAGATAAAAATCCCATAGGATGTAAATGGATATACAAACCTAAATTTAGAGAATATGGTAGTATAGATAAATATAAATCTAGATTGGTGGAAAAAGGGTATTCACAGAAGGAAGGCATTGATTATGTAGAAACACTTTCACCAGTAGCTAAATTAAATACTATAAGATTGTTAATTGCATTAGCTACAAAGTACCATTGGAAGCTTCACCAATTAGATGTAAAATCTATTTTTCTAAATGATGAGTTAAAGGAGGGGGTTTACCTTACTCAACCAGAGGGTTTTGTGAAGTGGTCAGGAACATTTAGTGTGGAAATTAAAGAAAGCATTGTATGGAATGAAATAGGCACCTAGGTCATGGTATGAGAAGATATATTCCTTCTTTCTTCAACATGGTTTTATGAGGAGTAAAAGTGATCCAAATATGTATACCAATTTTGCCGAAAAGGGGTATGTTGTATTGATTTCCTTATATGTTGATGATTTAATTATTACAAGAAATTCAAAAAATTTGATAAGTGGAATTAAGAAGAAGATGTCACAGGTATTTGAAATGAAATATCTTGGTGAGTTAAATTACTGCCTAGGTCTTCAAGTTTGGAGAAATGTTGGTCAAACCTTTGTGTCTCAAGGTAAATATGTCAGAGAAGTACTTAAGAAATTTAAAATGGATCAGTGTAAAGCTTCTTATGTTCCAATGCAATAGAACATGAAAATTTACTCTGATGATGGTTGGAAGGAGGTAAATGGTACAATGTATAGACAGATGGTGGGAATCTTGAACTATCTCACCACAACCAGACCTGACATAACATATTTTGTTAGTGTTTTAAGTCAATTTATGGAAAAACCTCTATAAAATCATTGGAATGCAGTGAAAGGGGGTACTCAGGTATCTCAAAGGCACAATTGTTTATGGTATTAAATATACTGATTCATTCGGTGTTGAGTTGACAGGTTACTCAAATTCATACTAGGCTGGCAATCAAGATGATCATAGATCTACTACAAGTTATGCCTTTGGCACTGGATCTGAGATTGTTTCATGGAGAAGTAAGAAGAAACCTATTGCATCTTTGTCATCCATTGAGGCAGAATATAAAGCATTGTGTGCAACAACTTGTGAAGTTGTTTGGTTGAGAAGACTACTTCAAGATGTTGGAGAAGAAAAAAGGAAAGCTATGATAATCAAATGTGATAGCTAGAGCTCAATCAAGTTGGAAAATAATCCAGTTTACCATTCAAGGACAAATCATGTTGATACTCAGTTTCATTTTGTTTGAGAAAAGATGCATTCTAATGACATTTCTTTAATGTATTGTAATACTAGTGAAAATGTTGTTGATATTTTCACTAAGTCTCTTCGGAAGATAAAATTTGAATTGTTTAGGGAGATGTTAGGTGTGGATGTCATTCCTTTCTCCATTAAAGGGGAGACTTATAAATAATGGAGAGTCCTCTAAACCGAATAATGGTTCCAACCATCTAAACTGAATATCATCCTATATAATGTACTCCACAATTGATTTAAAAAAACACAGTGTGGATTTGCTTTGATGGCCTCCAGGTGCTGCCTCTCCTGAGAGCAGCTAGTTTCTTTCTTTCTTTCTATTTTCAAGTATAATAAGACATATGAACAGACTAATATCTAAACTATGGCATAATAATATCAAATAGTTCAGAGGACAATGTTCACCCGTGAATCCCTAGAGTATGACATCATCCTGTCAAATAGTTCAACAAAAAATGTCCTTCCCAATATTAAAAGCTAGTAAGTATTCCATTCGAACATTGTCTCTTTTTTGTGTAAAAATCTCATATGTATTTTGAAATTATTATTAAAAATATCATGCATGTGCATGCAACACACATTGTCATTCTTATGTTTAACAATGTTAAACATGCGATGTGAGTGGAAAAGTTGTTATTGGTAGGCTTCACAGATGGAGATTGTTATTTCTTTATCATATAGTTTAAATATGATTTTAACATGGTGATGATACATGTATTCCATGGTGAGTGCTAGGAAGTGAATTAATTAGACTTGCAAAGTTGTTGCACTAGTTAGAACCGAAACATTGTTGTACCAAGTAGCGTAATGTTTTGGGCTTCTTTCCACCTCTCACTATGATGTTTGTATAGACTCATTGGAATCTAATAATTCCTAGTGTCTTTGTATCTCGCTAAAGTACAACAAATTTAATTGCATCCACAATGAATGCAGGATTAGACGATCTCACAACTCATTCACATCGGGGAGAACAAAACATTTGTAACTCAGTTTTGGCAATGCACCATTGGGGTTTTCAAACAATAATGACATCAAATGAAGGGTGGGATATTTTGTCTAGCATAAAATTCGCTTCAATCTAGAGGAAGGTTCCTTTCACAGGCTTGTTATAATAGGTGTGTTGCTTTATAGAACGAAATTAACAGACAAAAAGTATGTCAGCATCGTAGACTAAGTTGTTGAATCAAGTTGAAGAACATTTATTGATTTACACATTCCTCTTAAATCTTGAATATCACCTTGGATCCAGATAACAAGTGGATTATCGATGAATCAATGTAGTGTCTCATATCACTAAAATCGTCGAGTGGGGATGTTGAAGGGCTTGCCATTCTCTAAATTTTTTCCATCTCTGTATTCTTTGTCCAAAAGTTTCCCGACCTTGATTTGACTAGACTTTATTACTTCTAGACCCAACCAAGTCAACCAAATTGAATCATAGGTGGATCATGTCATGGTCAGCCATTGTATTGAAATGAGATTTATGATCATGTATCTAACTATTGACCAACACAATCATTATTTCCATACAATTGTAGATTCATTAATTTAATTGAATTAATAATAGGTGCAGAGAAATCGTTAATGATTAGTTGATATACCATGCATGACCATATATAGGATGAAATCAAATTTTAATTTGTCTAAGAGGTAGAGGAAGGAATTGATCCATAGAGCATCCAAGTTTAGTGATCCTAGCAAATGTAAACACAACTTGGTGGTGATGAGTTCTATAAAGGTTGCAAGACACTACTACAAAATAACATTACCAAACTCAAAACATATGGGTAGATTTAGAGTATAGTGTTAGTGTCACAACAACCACTCAATTTAACTCTCAAAACAATTGTCAGATGATGCAACAACAACTCCTTTATGGTTACTTTAATTTCACGAAATTGAAATGGGAGTTATTCTAACAAAAGCATGTTCAATTTGAAACATTTGTTATTCCTTTTGACATTTTGACCACTTAAGAAAAGGAACGTTGATCCATCTAGACTATGAAATGGAACTTGCTATTGTATCAATGGAAAAACCGAGGGCCCTATTTGATATTGGCATAAATCCAAAGAATCTAGGGAATGCACAACTCTCACATTTCTTGTGATATTTCAAGTATATTTGTCTGCAAATGTTTTCTTTTGTTTAATGCATGTCATGATGGTCATGCAAGTGTTGTAGAAAGATGAACATAAGTTAGGTTTGGTTTTTAAAGGAAAATCCTAAAATATTTCATATTTTGTACAGTTCCACCCAAGTTTGGGTTTGTCTGAATAGTTTTTTATGCAAACAATATTTTATTTTAACTCAAAACCTATAATCCCATGAAAATGGTGTTTGTTTATTAAATGAAAACTAAAAAATGTGTGTATTTTTAAGTATTTCATGCCATGATCGCTACATTGCACTACAAGGAGAACACCTTCTAGCATAGGTTTTTAGTGTTACAAAATTTGGCAAAATTAAAAAAAAACCTCCACTACAACCTCCTCTATTGAATACGAAGGTTTTAGCAGAGGTTTTAATGGATGTTCCATATAACTAAAAAAAATTGGGCATGCGGAGGTTGTAGCAGAGTTTTTTTTCTATGCTTTTATTGTTAAAACACATTGGTGCACTATTGACAAACCCTCCCTGGTGTGTTAATACAATACAAATGCACCATTGTGTTTATAATTATTGTGCATCCGTTTCACCTTTTTCATTATATGCCGAGCACTAATCCTCTTATAATTTCTACACAAAGGTTTTGCTTTGTTTGTGTATGGAACACCAATGCTTTTTAGTTTTTGTATGCCCTGGTGCATTTAAGTTATAGTGTGCACCGGTGTGTTTAAGTTATCATGAGACCCGATGTGTTTAATATAGTGTATGCTTCAATGATTGTATAATTAGTACGTAATGATGTCAATTTTACCATGCACACTGAAGGGTAGTGAAATTTCAAATATTTGAGGTGAGATGTCGACGCCATTATATTTACTAAGCATCAGTGCATATATTATACTAAAAGAACCGATGTATACATTATATTTAGAGCCTTTGAGTATAATAGAAGTAAAGCATTGGTGCGTATATTATATTTAGTACCCCTGTGTATATTTTAAATATGAGCACCATACAATTTTGAAATGATAAATATTATTTTACATTAAGTCATTTATAAAACAATGTCTTTTCTCAATAGTTTGTACCCGTGTGTTATTATAATTAATATGCACCAGTGTGTATGACTCCTCAAGACACACCACTTCCTATATTATGGCATGCACTGTCTATTGAGTTCATAAGAATACAATGCACTAATATATATATTACAAATTTTCAATTAATCATTTCAAAATCAAGTATTTTTAATAATAATTTATTGTTTAATATTTTTGTTATTGCATTTTGATATAATGATTGCATTAATGGGTTATCCAAATAACACCTTTGTTATTTGTAACATTTTAAATCATTCACATGTTATTTATTCACAAATTCAACATTTTACAACATTCGTCAATGCAATAAAATAAGAAACCCATTTTATTATATGTGAATAAGAGAACCATTGTCATACAAGAAGGGAGAATGTAAAGGTCCGCATTAATAAAATTGCAACCGACATGTAGCTATTTCACTTATTAGTAACATTTCCTGATGCAATTGGGACAATATGTCAAGTACAGTAAATAAAATCCATGATTTTCAGTGACAGATATTCCAATACATACAACTTGCAGTAACATTCAATTATATTGATTATCATTCATCAATTGAACTGTTGTCATCACTTGCGTTGTGTGCATGCCTCATTTCTTCATCATTTGTAGGTGATATTGTACTTTAGTTTTTTAACCTAATTTTTTCTTGATCAACTTGTTTTTTATGTTCCACCCTTCATCTTCCATCTACAAATATAGAAATAAACTGCAATATATATATATATATATATATATATATATATATATATATAGTAGAATATACATGATTGTGTAAATAAAAAAAACATACCTTAGCACCAAGTCTTTCATAAACGATACACATTCTTTTGAAGCCATGCTTCATACATTCTATTAAAATCTCCTATGTTGGCTGCATTCCATACTTTGTTTCCTACATATTTAATACATCATGACAAAACACAATGAATATAATTAATATTAAGATTTCTTGTTGTTTCATTAATTATAAAATAAGGGAAGTTAAAAAACGTAGATACTTACAAATTGTTGAATTAAAATTTCATACTTCAACATATACTTACAATCCATACTTAACCCAATGTTTATCAATTCATGGGTTGGCTCCTCTTTGTATGTTAGCACCTATTAGAAGACATCCATGGACAAGTGTAAATTAATTATTTAAATATAAAGATCACAACAAACATGAAATATTAAGAAAGACTGAAAACATAAATACTCACAAAGTTTATGATCAACCATTTTATTCCTCATCATCTTGTCTTATGTGTTAAAGGGTTCTATTTTATTTTATTTTATGGAACAAAACAATTGAAAATTAGTATTTCACGCGATAGTTAAATTTGATGTGCGTAAAAGAACAAAACAATAATTACATACCTATGATGCACATTGTAATTGAGATGGATCCTCTTGTGACAAAATTATGTTCATTTCTTTTGCCATCTTCTTCTACACTTTTTTGGACATCCCTACTTACATATCTTGGTTTTCCCCTTGTTTGTCTTTTGGAATTTTCAAAATCTCCTTGAAAAAAAATCTAGGAATCATCAGATATAAAAATTGTGTAATTCTTTACAAAGTAAGATATCGATGTGTATAGTAATTTAATACACACTAAGGTGTTAACCATATTTATACACACTGGTATATTATAACAATGCCATTGCAAAATTGAAAACGTTTTACAAATTTTTTCATTTAGTCGATGCTTTATGAGTTAAGAAAAGTATGGGTTCATAAATACTCTTTATTATGCACCGTCAAATTGTGAACAAATTTAATACATGGAAGTTTCCATATGAAAAATAATATTATTTCCATTTTGAAATCAATGATGCTCTTTGTAAGAAAATGTGCCCCGATGCTTATGTAGGTACAATGCACATTGCCCGCTGGGAAAATGTTTTTTTATAAATATTATTTCTAATTTAAATTAAGTGGTGTTGTTGACATAAAAATGTACCAATGTTCTTCCTATGTACATAGTGCATTGTTAACCATGAAGACATTTAAAAAAAGACTGACATCGATAGGAATATTTGGGATCCAATGTAATGAGTGGTTTCATTGCAATGGATAGGAAATGCCCATATATAAATAAAATAATCCTATAAAAAAATATTCTTAAAAAAAGTACTCCTTGTGAAATATAGAAAGAGAAAGTAAAAAAACAGTGAGGAAATTAGGGCTTCCATATCGAAGGTAATTGTGAAACGCTTTTTTATTTATTTTGAAATGCACTAAAAATTGTTGGCTCTCTTGCACACATCCTTCTTAAAGCTAGGGGGTTGATGACCCAGGTTTCATTCATAGTTGACCAACAAAACCCCAAGGCATCGACATATCAATCCTCAATTGAATATTGAAGAAGGTATCACCCGATACGCCATGAGAATCACAGAGACCATCTAGTCTTGTCTTGGTGATGAAGGATTAAGCTACATAGGGAAGCCACTCATGATGACATTCACACATTCCATTACAATTCATTAATAGATTAAAAACATGGAACATTACTGTATTCGTCCATTAAACACATAATCAATACAGTAAATGACATGAATAACATCAAATTATATTATTTCCATTCAAGCAATGGTATACATGGACCAAGAGACTCATATTTCATTAAGAGAAACATCCTTCACTCTCATACATTCTATCAATACTACATTTCAAGGTGCCATGTGCTTTCTATAAGACTCGACCTATAGTATTACACTAATTCTACTACAAACTTCTTATCAAATTTTTTCCAACCACATATAGAGCTAGAATCACAACAACACTCATGCAAAAACTATCCAGACTCAATTTTCTTCTCTATTGGAGACCTTGGATTCTCTGAATTTCGAACCAAGAGAAATATTCTCTGTGTCTTCACTACTTCTTTTTCTTTTCTTCTTCGCTCTAGCGCTTTGTCACTTTCTCCTTTGCTCCACTCACTCTGTTGACTGCTAGTATCACACACTTCTTCCACCTGCATGTAGTCCACATAGCCTCTTAGGAGTCGTGGAAGCCTTAAATAACTTGACAACTCATCCTTTAACTGCTCCATGATCTCTTTTGTTGCCTGAGTTAATCATTCGGGAAGATTCTCGAAGATCTTCTTCTTGATCTAGCATGGATGAAGTACCTTCTTGACTCCTGGCATGCATTGTGAAACTCTGACTGGTGCGCATACCTTATTTCATCTATCATGCAGTTGACGATGTGTGTGCAAAATTGCATTTCACACACAGTTGTTCTCGTACACATGAAATCTTTACCCCAAAACATTAGGTGCCAACAAAAAATGTTTGAATCAAATAGGGGAAAGATTAAGATGATTGATAGAATGGAAATCATATAATTGAAATTTATCTTCTACATATTTGTATGTGATCTACAGTAATGCCTTTTGAATTTGTCTCTTTAAAAAAAATCCACCTACTCTGAAGTCTTTGCTAAAAAATCTATGTTGCACAAATCTCCCTTCTAAATTTTGACAAAAAATGAAAGAATGAATAAGGTTTTCATTTATAAACACAAAACTAAAATTCCTGCTTATTTGTTCATTGGATATTTTGACGCATTGATGATAAATGCACACACTATTTTTTTTTAAAACTTACATTTTTGGTGCATTATACAATGAGTGTTATATCCCTAATCTCCACCTTGTTGCCAGAGAGGAATCCATCAGAGGATAAAGTACGAAATACATATTTTTCCTAAGAATTAAAACCTTTTTGAGCCCTTATTGACATCCTCACAGGTCACCTAGTGGGAAAAAAGTGAGGCCCTTGCTAAACACTAGTATCTCATCACACGAGGCATTGTCAAACTTCTAGAATTAAGGAGTTATGAGGTTATAGGAGAAGTATGCGTTATATATTCTAGAGGCCACTAAAGAATTTAATGACGTGAGTTCCTAGGCCTTTGATATGAAGATCTAACTCATCCTTCACCTATCACCTCGTAGCTCCTCAATTCTAGAATTATGATAGTGCCTTGCATGACTAGATACTAGTGCCTAGTGAGGGCCTCACTTGTTTCCCACTAGGTGACCCCTAAGGATGTCAATAAGAGCTAAAAAAGGCTTTAGTTCTTGGGAAAAATATGTATTTGGGACTTAATCCTCTGATGGCTCCCTCTCTGGCCTATAGGTTAGATATTAAGGCCAGTGATCCAGGTGGATATCAGTGGCCACTCACCTATTCCAACTGGCTCATTTTGGCATTTTTATTCCTTGTTTTCGAGTCCCAAACTTCTAGGGTTGTTTTGAGGCCCTAAACAATGTTTTTAGGGCTTGCCACAATCAAACTAAATACAAATAGAGAGTTTGAAGGAAACATGTGTATTCCTTGGATAGAACATTCCAACGAGATATCATGCACCCCAAATGGAGATCATATGCCAATGTTACGCCCCTGAGAAGTTGATACACCAAACTACCCAAAACAGGGTCCACAAAACTATTGACTTTTCATCTTCCGAGGTTAGGGTTTTGTATTTTCTTTATGCTAAAAATACCCTTAGAGCCTCATTGTAAATAATCTTATTGCGAATGTGAGTAGTCATCACATCTCTTCTCAGAGATAAGCTGCCACCATTCTAGCTAGTCTTTCACTTTGTATTTTTACAGTCTTTGTACATTTTCGTTCATTAATAGAAATTGTGTATTAACGTACCTCTGTGTATGGTTGCATCTCTAATATATTTATGTTATATTGTTGGAGATCCAATACATCTTTGTACATTTATTTATTATATCTCTACTCTCATTTCGTGCTGAAAATAATCCAGATCAGTGGTATCAGAGCAGGTTTCTCTTGATCATTTTTCAGTGCATGTCCCCGATGATGTATGAATATAGAAAGGTGGGTCTCAATCTTGTATCTCTTGAGGAAAATTACTCTCACACGCCCAAGAAACCATCCATTTCGAAAGAAAATAAAAATGACAGGGCAGACTATTCTATTAATCTATTGCTTGAGCAAGCTCTCACGTTACAGAGGGACAGAATGATGGAGAATTTTTCCCACATCCTTCATATCTTGCTGATAGAAATAGGTACGTCTTCATAAGGTGACCACTTTGGTGGCATGTCTCATTTCAAGGTACAAGATAATTTTTATATTCCCATATTTGAAGGACAGATAGATGCGTATGCCCTAGAAAAATGGTTAAATCTGCTAGAATTTTATTTCTCTGTTCATAATTTCTCCGATAGGGAAAATATCACCTTCACACTCCTTAAGGCTCTCCCCCATGTAAAACATTGGTGGGAAACTTACTAAGAGAAAATTTACACAGAGGAGTCTATAATATATGGGGTCGAGCCCACTTGGGATTCTTTTGTGGATGCGGTAAAGGAACAATATTACCCTGTTTTCAACTATGAGGACCAATACATGAGATGGACCACACTGTGACAAGAGAGGGACCAAGCAGTGTCAGAGTTCACCAATACCTTCCATACCTTGCCCACCAAGCCGGGTATCAAAGACTCTGAGTGACATTTGGTTCTGAAATACTGCGAGGCTCTACACAGATACATCCAAACTGAAATTGATTTTCTGGACATCTCATCACTCAGTACTGCTTATCGATATGCTATTAAAATCGAGAAAAAATTGAATCACTAGAACAAGCGGGATTTCGGGTCTGCAAATATGCAACAACAAAATTATGCTAAAGACGTCCCTAAAAAACAACTTCCCAAAAACCAGTCCAAGCCACAGGAAAAGAAGGGTCACAGAAAGACAAAGGACACTAGAAAATGGTGCGATTTCCAAAAAATCCCCTAGCACAACACCAATGAATGTAGCTCAAAAAAATCATTGGTGGACGAAATCAAAGACAAGGAGCCAAACCCTGATTCAAAATCTGATTCAGAAAATACTGATAGAAGACAGATCATTGACACAGATAACACTGCTATTGTCACGACCACAACAATTCAACTAGAAAAACCAACATATCTTGAAGAGGGGGAGCGCCTTTTTCATTCACAGATGTGGGTGAAGGGGACCCCGCTGCATTTGATTGTTGATAGCAGAATCCATAAGAACCTCATCTCAGTAGAGGTCATCAAACCATTGGGATTGTCGACAACACCACACCCATAGCCATACAACATCAGGTGGCTTCTCTATGGATGAGATCTTCATTTCATCTAGTAGTGTCGATTGTCATACGACATCCACCCCTTCAAGTATGAGGTATTATGTGACGTTGCCCCACTGGATGTCTGTGATTTTCTCTTGGGCCAACCATGTATGTGGAAGTGCCATTCTATTTATGAGTCTCTACCCAATAGTTTCATTGTTACTCTGAGGGGTCATCTCTATAGAATAACAGAGGTAATTTCGACTACTGTCCCACCTAAATAATTCCGCAAGGTAGTATCTCATACTAAATTTTTTAGCTTCTTCACAATCTATTCAAAAGGTGAACAAAAGGATAGTGAAACCACTACAGCCTCGACCCAAGTACCTTCTATCCAACATAAGAGGGTAAAAAATACCGCAACAAAGCGCAAAAATTCCTTCTACACATAGACATCTCATGTAGCCCGACTGGTTGAATAGATTCAACCCCACTAGTAACAGGTTCGTGACAACCTTCCACAAACCAAGCAACACCACATCTCCAACAAGGCAAGCAACGCACCAAGATTCAGTTACAACTATCGCTTTCCCCTCTCCCCCCAGGAAATCAACGCAATGGAGACCATTGATTCCTAAGGATGGAGGATTGATCCAGGTGGATATCGGTGGCCACCCACCTATTCCAACTAGCTCATTTTGGAAAACAAATTCCTAGTTTTCGAGTCCCAAACTTTTGGGGTCGTTTTGAGGCTCTAAACAACATTTTTAGGGATATCCATAGTCAAAATATGATCAAAGTTAGATTTTTATAGCAACATGTGTAGTCCTCAGATAGACCTTTCCAACAAGCTATCGTGCGCCCCAAACGGAGATCATATTCCAAAGTTACGTCCCCGAGAAGTTGATACACAAAACTGTTGGATTTTCATCTTATGAGGTTAGGTTTTTGGATTTTATTTATGTTAAAAAGGACCTTAGAGCCTCATTTAAAATCATCTTATTGTGAATGTGAGTAGCTGTTACATCTCTTCTCAGAGATAAGATGCCACCATTCTAGCGAGTCTTTCACTCTGTATTTTTACAGTCTTTGTACATTTTCATTCATTAATATAAATTGTGTATTACTGTACCTCTGTGTTTATGGTTGCATCTCTGATATATTTCTGTTATATTTTTGGAGATATGAGACATCTATGTACATTTATTTATTATATCTCTGCTCTCATGTCGTGCTGAAAATAATCTGGATCAGTTAGGAACTCACATCATTCTAGTCTCTAGTGGCCTCTAGAAGATCTAACTTGTCCTTCTTCTATCACCTCATAAATCCTCAATTCTAGAAGTATGATAGTGCCTTGTGTTATGAGACACTAGTTTCTAGCAAGGGCCTTTGATCCAGATGGATATTTTTGTCCACCCACCTATTCCAACTGGCTCCTCTTGACAATTTTTATTTCAACAAGTTCTTCTATACTTCTTTGTGATTGTGGGTTATACACTTCCAGGGCTATCTGAATCCCTACACATCTTCCAGGTGGATACTGGTCGTCTCCCACCTAATCCAATTGGCTTATTTTATACGTTTTCATGTTAGCACATATTTATTTACTTCCAGGGCCATTTTGGGGCCCTAAATAGTGTTTTTTTGGTTCGCCACAGTCAAAATGTAAGACAGAGTCAAAGTTTGACGACGTAATTTGTATCTCTCTAAAATACCTTTCCAATTGGCTATCATACACCTAAAACATAGGTTGTATGAAAAATTTATGATCCCAAGAAGTTGAGGTACCAACTTACCCATAGGGGCCCACATAAATTTTGGCGTTTCATCTCCTAGGGTTAGATTTTTGGATGTATAGGGTTTTGAAATTCATGAGTAATATCAAAAAGGCCTTTGGAGCCCCATTGTAATAAATATGCGCAAACGGATGCACATAGAATCCAAATATTTTCTCAGAGATAGCTACCATGATTCGAGCAAGTGTTTCAGTTCTACAGTTTTACAGTTTCATCCTATTTCATTTATTCAATAGAAGATAGTGTTCACTGGATATCTATGTTGTTATTCATATCTATGTGTTTATTGTATTCAATTTGTTAATCAATTTGTTTCCCTCCTAAATCCAGATCAGTGGTATCAGAGAAATTTGTTCTTTATTTATTTTTCTTTGTGCATGTCCCCAACATGATCTGGGTACAAGAAGTTGGGACTCGAACCAATCAGGCCATTGCAAGATCAGTCAAATCGAGCCCGATAACAACCCATGGGAGACGGAAAGAAAGATGATGGAGAAGGAGATCCTAAAATGTTTCTTGAGGAATCCCTTGCACGAAAAAGGAACGAGATGATGGAAACCTTTGCGCAGATCCTTCGGCGACTGCCAATAGGAGAAGCATATTCATCATGTGGCCATGCAACCCCCTTCAAGGTACAGGTAAATTTTGATATTCCATTATTTGAAGGAATGATAGATGTGATTGTTGTAGATAAATGGTTGAATCTACTCGAAGGGTATTTTTTGGTCCATAATTTTTTCGATAGGGAAAATATTACTTTTTCACTCCTCAAGGTGGTCCCCCATGTTAAGGACTGGTGGGACACTTACTGTGAGAAAAGGGCCATATATGAATCTGCAATATTTGTGGTTTTTTCTTGTACATGGGATTCCTTCCAGAATAACATTAAATAAAAATACTACCTTGTTGGAAGCTACGAGGACCAATACACCGGATGGACCACCCTGCGTCAAGAAAGGGACCAAACAGTACCAGATTTCACCAATATTTTCCATACCATGCACACCAAGTTGGGTATCAAATAATCTTAGCGACATATAGTTTTGAAATACCGTGATTGTTTTCCTAGATACATGCAAACATAAATGAGTTTCTGGACATCGCCTCATTGGGTACAACTTATAGATATGTTGTCAAGATCGAGCATAAATTTAAGAAAAAGAGGTGAGAGTTTGGATTCGCAAACTCCTCACTTCCTAATCAGGGAAAAGGTGTCCCCAACACACACAACAAGGGATAGAGAAAACATGGCCACTATCAGGACAACCAGTCCAAGCCGCAACACAATAAGGGTAATGAGAAGATGAAGAAGGACACAGGAAAATGGTGTGAATACCATAAAATCCCTTGGCACAACACTGAAGAATGTCGCTCCAAGTAGTCACTCGTGGTCGAGCTGAAGGCTTTTGAGTCAGAGGCCAATTCTGATTTTGAATCAAATCTAGAAGGAGGGAAGAAGATTATCGATGTTGAACCCAATGTCACTGTTGCTACCACCAAAGTCCAGCCAAGAAAACTAGAAGAACCAGAGGAAGGGGAATGCCTCTTTCACTCACAAATGTGGGTAAAGGGGGCTCCGCTTCATTTCATTTTTGATAGCGGTAGTCAAAAGAACCTGATATCAACATAGGTCGTCAAGCGGCTGGACCTACCGATGACACCGCACCGACAACCCTACACGATAGGCTGGCTTCTCCAAGGAAGAGACTTTTGTGTCAGCCAACAATGTCGCCTAGCCTATGACATCAAGCCTTTCAAAGATGAAGTATTGTGTGATATTACTCCCCTTGAAGTTTGTGATGTTCTTTTAGGACAACCATATTTGTGGAATCGTCATGTTGTGTATGAGTCTAGACCCTGCAATGTTATTATTACTTTGGGTATACAATTGTACAGGATACCAGAGATAGTGTTGACTACGACTATTTCTTTAATCTCTACTAAGAAATACAATAAGTTCATTTCATAGAACAAAAAGTTCATCTTCTTTGTGATTCATTATCATAGTAAGTAGAAGGTCACTGCCACATCTGTGGCCTCTACACAGAGCCTCTCTTTGCAGCCAAATCAAGTGGATGGGATCGTCGAAGAGTACATAGACATATTCTCCTCACCCACTGGAGTACCGACACACTGCCAAGTCAAGCATCCAATTGATCTAACCCCCGGTGCAACTCTGCCTAATGGACTAGTCTATCCCCGCTCGATGATGGAAAATGAAAAAATCAAGCGTTAGATCCAAGAGCTTCTTCAAAAGGGGCATATCACCTCCAAATCCTCCCCTTGCGAAAGCCTGATTGTATTAATGCAAAAGAAGGACAGGACTTGGAGACTCTGCATTGATTACAGATCATTAAAAAAAATCACAGTCAGAAATCGATACCCAATTCCTAGGATCGATGACCTTCTTGACCAACTCAAGGGGGAAAAATTCTTCAGCAAGATTGACATAAAGTCTGGCTACCACCAAGTTCCCATCAAACCAACTCATGTCTGGAAGACAACTTTCAAATCTAAAGAAGGTCTTTTTGAATGTTTGGTCATGCCCTTTGTCCTAACAAATGCACCAACCACTTTCATGAGGTTGATGGATGATGTATTAAGACCCTTCACCAAATCTTTTGTGGCGGTATATTTTGATGACATCCTCATATTTAGCCGGACTTGGGAGGAACACATGCAACATATTCAACATGTTTTGAGCACTTTGCGACAACACAAGCTATTTTCCAACTTGGAAAAATGTTCCTTTGGCATGAACAGGGTCCAATACTTGGGATACATTGTTGATGAGCATGGGGTACATATTGACTTCGCTAAGATCCAAGTCATCTGTGATTGGCTAGCCCCGACCACACTAATCAAGATTCAGAGCTTCTTTGGATTGGCCAAATTATACCGATGGTTCATGTTGGGATTCTCCCATATTGCATGGGCCCTCAGCCATGTGACCAAGGGTGGTGGCAGGGAAAAGTTCGTGTGGGGTAAGGAACAACAATGAGAATTTTATGATATGAAGCATCGGTTATGCTCAACTCCAGTACTCTCCTTTCTTGATCTGCAACAACCATTTGATATTGAGGTTGATGCATCCAACTATGTTGTAGGCACATTTCTCACTCAACACGGTCATCCAATGGCATACCATAGTGATACACTCTCAGATACTGTATGGAAATACCCCAACTATGTCAAGGAAATGTATTCCATTGTACAATCATGTTTCCAATGGAAACATTACTTTATGGGAAAGGATATGATCATCCACATTGATCACAAGCCTCTGCAGTTCATACAGACACAGGGGAAGTTGCAGAACGACCGCCATCAGAAGTGGTCCACCTACCTGCAACAATTCCATCTCGACATCAAGTATAAGACAGGTAACACAAATCGTGTCGTTGTCTACCTTAGTCGACCTCCCATGGTTGCACTCATCAATGTGCTCCATTCTTGTGGACATGAGGCATATGAGTAGCCCCAAATTTATCAAAAAGATCTGGACTTCACCACCACCTATCATCTCTCAGATACATGTGCGACTGTCACCGATTTTCACATTCAAGATGGGATTTTATGCCATCTGGGCCATCTCTGTGTTCCTGCAAGCGAGCGTGAAAAGCTAATTTGGGAATCCCACTACAGTTAGATGGAAGGAAATTTTGGCGTGGAGAAAACTGTGGACATTATCCAGAAACATTTTTGTTGGCCAAAACTTCGACAGGATGTCAACAAGTATATCATATCTTGCATTGCCTGTTCCATTGCCAAGCCAACCATCAATACGTAAGGCTTATACACCACTCTTTCTACCCCCAAGAATCCTTGGGAATCCATCTTGATGTATTACATGTCTGGACTTTCATCCACTAAATAAGGAAATGATTGTGTATTTGTGGTTGTTGATCAGTTTTTGAAGATGGCCATCCTCACAACCTGGAAGAAGAACACCACAACAACAAATATTGCCAAGATCTTCTTCGAATGAGTCTGGGTCCATTTTGGGATACCACAGACCATCATCTCCGACTGTGAGAATAGGTTCCTCAACAACTTTTGGTCGAGTCTCTGGTCACTATTGGACACCAAGCTCGTTAAATCCACTGCTTTCTACCCCCAAACAGACGACCAAACAAAGGTCATCAATTGAATTATTGTGCACATCATGCGCATGTACAACTCTAAGCATCCCCGTACATGGGATGAGAGTCTCCCCTATGTTCAACACAATTACAACATGGCTCTCCATAGCTCCACCATCCAGATCCCATTTCAGGTGGGACTGGGATTCCAACCCTTGGGTCCCATTGATGTTGCACTACCTCTGGAAACCACACAGACAAAATATTCCCATGTTCAGTATGAGACCCATAAAGCCACTAGATTCATTGAGTATATTCATCACATCTACCAACAAGTCCATGAGATTTTGCAGAAATACGATGCTAAGTACAAGCAACACCATGATCAACACAAGGTACCGCACCAGTTTCAAGTTGGAGACAAGGTCTGGTTACATTTGTAGAAGAAGCATCTTACAAGGCCCCATCATAAGCTCTTCCCACTTTGCTATGGGACTTACACCATCACCAAGTTTGTGGGTAACAATTCTTTTGAGCTCAACACTCCACTCTTCCTTGGTTTTCACCCAGTGTTCAATGTGGACCTCCTTCGGCCATATTTTCCACCATTGTTGGACACCTCAGAGATCACAGAACAACTAACACCAACAGAGCTTGACCTTGTCTGCATGGAACAAAAATCCAATGATTAGATAGTGGACCCATAGGTCAAGGGAACTCTCCAATAGAGGATCCAACTTTATCAGGTTGTCAAGGTAGGGCAACTCTTGCACCAACGAAAGTGGCTCAACCGGGGCCAAATTCAACAGAAGTTACCTCACCTGATGGGGGAAATCAACGCAATGGATACAATTGCTTCCTAAGGGGGCAGGAATGATCCTAGTGGATATCAGTGGCCACCCACCTATTCCAACTAGCTGCTCTTGACAGTTTTTAGTTCAATACATTCTTTTATGCTTCTTTGTAATTATCGGTTCTACACTTTTGGGGCTATCTGAATCCCTACACATCTTCTAGGTGGATATTGGTGGCCTCCTATTACACGTCAAAATTACTCACTTCTATGATGTCTCATTGTCATTATCTCAAGTTTCACAAGGGTCACAAGTGTCACAAAAATCATACCTTCATATTGCATGTGTCGCATCATGGAAGACATCGTAAGAACACTTGGGACATCCTCTAAGACTTGTTAGAAGATGAAAAAATATATTTTGGCAAATTTTACAAGCTTTTACCTTGAGGAATTACCATCCTAAAAGTATTTTTGGAGATCAACGTTCCCCTTCCCACTTGCAAGGAGGGCTAGCACTCCTTGCCCTCTTAGCACAGAGCACTGCAATGCTCCATGGGCAACCTTGAGGGAGTGTCGATCTGTTGAGAAAATCTTGGGGACAAATCCCCCTTATCTCTAAGGAAAAATAGGAAGCATCCAAGTTAGTTTGGATCAAATCCAAGTTCAAGGTTAGATCTAAGGGGAATGCCACAAATGATGGAGTCACATCCTCAACTTATCCCAAGAATATCTAAGGTGGTTGAGCCTCTCAAATCCTATATAAGGAGGCATTCTCATGGTGAAAAGGGGGAATAATCAGTGAAAATTATTGTCATTCTGATCATGGATATTTTGAGAAAGGGGTTGGACAAGGAGGACTTGGTGAGGATGCTGCATATGCATATAGATTTTGTAAGCACCTTGTTTTGTTCTCATTAATACACATGCTTGTCCTGTTTCCTTCAAGTTTGTGTACATTTTCATGGGCTTGTCTCTTTTGATGAATCTAGTTGTTGGACAAACCTACCACACTTAGAGGGGGGGTGAATGAGTGTGGGGATCTTTTTCCCAAACTTCCCTCTTACAAAAAAATCTTTAGTTATCATTCAACATTTTACTCATTACTCTTTGTTGTCATTTATAACCAGTTAGATGTGAGCACATATCAACAACAATATCAACAATATATCATCAACAAGTCATCACCAGAAAGAACATAAAGAACATAAGATGTATGTACAATTTTATTTTTATTATGGACAACAATTCGGGGGTTTATCAGTAACAACTGAATAGAGTACAACTCTACAAGAGCATCAGCTCTATAATTCAAGACTCAGCTTACACCCTCAACATCAACTGAGATGAGGCAACAATCCTCAACAAATGTCAATCTGCAACAGGTATGTGACCTATCAGTAGTGAAACGTGCATGTGTACGCTCCCTAACAGTTGTAAAAACCACATGTATATGCGCCCAAGAAATACTACAACCTACATATACGCTCCCAAACAATACTACAACCTACGTATACCTTTTGAGCTATTAGGGTTTGTTCTTCAAAATCAACTCAGATCCTCTGCACCCAATTTATCATTCTCTTCTGTTTGTCACTGACCATCAGCTAGTCATAATACATCTAAGCTCTCCAATATCTTACTCATTCTCCACAACCAATTGATGTGAATACTACTCAATCATTCATAAGTAATCAACATACTATAGCCATCATATCAGTACTGAATCATAAGAGTGGTGCTCACTCCATCAACCAACATAAATCACATCATAGAAACCATACAAAGAATTCCCTAGGCATTCACAACACAATAAGCAATGTTATCCATCAAGACAATAATGTAACCATAACAGTGTCTCAATGATATATATGAGCCCATAGAGTGCAGATCTGGAACCTGCTTCAGTCTTCAACAACTTGTCATCAAATCAACCAACAATCTCCATGAGTTTATCCACTGTACGCTCCCTATACACAGACAAACTGCGTATACACACCTTGTACACAGACATCCCATGTATTATATGCACCTTGTACAAATATAGCTTGCATATACACACCCTATACACAGACAGCCCGCGTACGCGCCAGAAAATAGGGTTTCTGAAGCTTCGAGACTTTTTCTGTCAATATCTTCGATAATGCTGAAACTTTGATGCATCCATGAGATCCTCCTCACCCTCTCTTTCTCAAAATAGATCATCAATCATGCTCAAGAGATCCACACCAAAATTCTCTCTCAAGAATATCTCCATCAATACTTCAAAAGATATTCTCACTAGAAGCTCTCCATTGATCCACACACAAGAATGATTTGCAAGAGACCATTTCTATCTTATTTATACTTTCATTCTCTAGGTCACTTTACCTAGTTTTAGGTTACTTAACCCATTTCTAGGTCACTCAACCTATTTTCCTTATTTTAGGGTTAACCACTTTCTATAAATAGAAATTTCTCCAATTCTTTATCATTTAAATATTCCTTCTTGATTTTGTCACCTTACTTTATCATTTAAATAATCTTTTTTGATTTTGTCACTTCTCTTTATTATTTAAATAATCCACCTTGACTTTGTCAACTTTACTTTATCATTTAAATAATGATTTCTTATTTTATGTCACTTTGACTTATTTGACCTTGGGGGCTTCAAGCCTTCATATGGGGGTCCTCCAACTTCATAAGGTCATAACTCTCAAACCGTGAGGAGTTATGTGATGTTCCACATACCACCAGAAATGGAATGAAAATCACTGTCTGTCTAGGACAGTTTCACCAACAAATTCATTGATCTTCATCTCATTATTCCACATACAAGCATGATTCCTCCAACCATTCTTCTAGGATAACTCAATCCACAAAGCATCTTCCCGTGAGGTATTTCACCATAAGGGGACCACTTTGGAGTTCATCCAGTTGTGCACCTTATCAATCATGATAAGACAATAATGAGTCATCTATACATCTTTCCAACAATGCATCATATACATCGACTATGCATCATGTACCAATCATGTATCATTGATCCATATATGTATTCTCATCAATGGTGATCCATCTTTATTATATAAATGACAACTCATTGATCCATATATGAATTCTCATCAAGAGTAATCCATCATCTTCATTATATCAATGACAACTCATTGATCCATATATGCATTCTCATCAAGGGTGATCCATCTTCGTCATATCAATGACAAATCATTGATCCATCTACGCATTCTCATCAAGGACAATACACATTACATTACATCAATCATCAATAAATCAATCACTTGACATCAATCAATGACTTGACATCAAACAATGACATCAATCAATGAAACCATTGGCATCAATGACAACATGATCCAACACTAGTTTTAAACTAATCTTGGTAGAATAGGAAGTATGTTTTGTCTTCGTTGTCTATTGGATTTCTTAACTCATTGAAGGACTTGAAGATCAAGTTCAACCTGGACCAAGCGAGGACAAACTTAAGAAAAAAGTACTCATACTTTCTTCCTCTTTTACCTTGACTAGTTTAGCTACATTTAAAGGAATGTCAGTGTTCAAAGTTAGCATCTTTCTATATTGGTCATAGGGGTCTAAGATCCAAGAGGAAATTCACCTATTTGCAGGTGAATTTTCCTACAACAGAAATTGGCAACTCCACTAGTCAAGAAGAGGTCACGAGAATAGTTTTTCTTCTCTATAGAAAGATCGTTAAAAAATGAAACAGAAGCCATGGGCATAGTTTTTTCTTCTTTGTGGCAAGCACGTTAAAAAATGAAACATAAGGTAACGACCATAGTTTCTCTTCTCTTTGGAAATCTCATTAAAAAATGAAACATAAGGTAATGACCATAGTTTCTCTTCTCTTTGGCAAGCTCGTTAAAAAATGAAACAGAGGTCATGAGAATAATTTCACTTTTCTGTGGCAAGCTCGTTAAAAAATGAAACAGAGGTCTCGAGCATAGTTTTCCTCTCTGTGACAAGCTCATTAAAAAATGAAAAAAAAAATATGGGGATTGAACCCAGAGCCTCGAGCATTGTTCTTTTCTTGTGTCAAGCTCGTTAAGAAATGAAACAGTCACCTCTCCTAAGAATTCGATTCTTTCACTAGATCTAGTAGATATTGAGTCAAGTCTTTAGCTAGATCTCGTAGATGTCGAGTCAAGTCTTTCATTAGGTATCGTATTTGAGCCTTCCTATCATCCACCCTTATCCTTTTTCTCCATCTAGTATAGAAATTGGTGAAAAATTCAAGGTCAGTGAATGGAATGACGCTTGGGGGGGCATGTCTATCTCCAGCCTTTGATTATCATTCTAGAGTTAAGCCGCTAGCTTTTCAAGCTGGGGGTAGAGTACCAACCATCCATGGGTATCCCTACCTTTGGAAATTATGTTGGGAATTTACAAGCATAGTTTAATTTATTTTCAAGCCTGTGTAAAAATGAAACCAATACCGAGCTTAGTCTTTGTTCTTTCTCATGCTTGAAAAAACATGAGAATGTAACCGAGTAGAATTTTATCACTTTTTTGGACTCGTAAAGGTTATATGAAAAAGGAACCCCCTGGAGTCTCCTTTAATCTCTTTTCAAACTCTCTAAACATGAAAATATTGTCGAGTGATATTTATTCCTTTTACACTCGTTAAAATGTTTGAAAGGGCATCTTTCGAGTGGTATTTTATTGTTTTTTTGGCCTCACAAGATTAAAATTACGAAAAATAAAAACCCTAGATTCGCCTTTAATTTATTTTCAAACTCTCTAAACATGAAAAACCACCAATTTTCCCTTCTCTGGGCTCATTAAAAATTAAGCATTGAAGGGCCCATATGGGACCGAAACCTTACTTCTTCTGGTTCGTTAAACAAAATAAGATGAACTTACCGAAGGTGAGTTATATCGAGCATGTGTTATCCTCCTTGAGATCATAAAAATAAAAAGAGGTACTCGTCTATCTGGATGGGGAAAAAATTTGAAGGAAGCAAGCCAAGCCATTTTTTGGAATCATCACAAGTCACTCTTGCAGTCACCCTTGAACATGGAACATTGTTTTTACATACATTTTAACCCACCAAACCTCTGCACTGAGCCAATCCTATGAGTTTCTTTACTGCTTTGGTTCACCCGACGAAAGTCATAGTATCCACTGCATCATGTTTTGGTCCATGTCATGTTTCTGTTGTTTATGCCTTAGTGTTCAAGGGAAGTATCTGCCTCAAGAGTCAACCATCACAAATTTCCCATTTCAATACCCATGTCAGTCCATACTCATTTGATTCACCATATTACATCTCTATGTCATTTTCATGTCGTTGATGGGGGATACATCAAGGCCCTCCTTCGACGAGTCTTTTCCTGTCGACTTCAACACATCATCCAAGACTTAGACTTAGAAACTAGTTAGTACCTTGGGACCTGCATGCCTCAATGGCAGGACTCCTTGCTTCCGACAATGGGTTTATATCATTGACCTATGATTAGATGATTCCATGAATGTTCAAATTCAACTCATCTATTCACATTCGTTGGATTGTACTAGGGTACCTTGGGAGTCATTGACATCATTGGTGATTTAACTCACACTTGTTAACGATTTACCTCAATGACCAGTAATCAAGTGTTTTCTACCATGTTCGACATCAAAACATCTATTCACATGGATAGATTCATACCACATAGATATTGGGAAGAATACCTTGGGTTAAGCTTTCACTCTGATATCTACTTTACCTAGGCCACGAAGGGATATCATTTGAGCATATTGATATATATACTGTCACATAGATCCACTTTGTATTGGTTCGTGTCTATGTTTTGTCATCTCGTAGATCCATTGTGTATTTATCATGGCTACGATTAGTTCATGTCATGGAAGTATACATCCACGTTGTATCTTTGGTGGCTATACCCTTAAGTCAATATGATTATGGATTCACATTTTATTTGGTGGCGTCCATACCCTAAAATTCCTTTATCACTCAAACATAGGTATGCCTACCTTGGGCTTGAAACATATCATAACATTTGTCTGATGGTTGTTTGCAACTTCTACCAGGTTCTCCGACTCCATACCCTTGCTTCGAAAGTCTACAAAGTACTTCAGTCATCAGTTTTCGTCTTCCAACCTTGCACTTTGGGGGGCAATTTGTTACACGTAAAAATTACTCACTTCAATGATGTCTCATTGTCATTATCGCAAGTGTCACACTTTTGTCGCAAGTGTTGCAAGTTTCACAAAAATCATACCTTCATCTCGCATGCGTCATATCGCAGACGACATCATAAGAACACTTGGGACATCCTCTAAGACTCGTTAGAAGATGAAAATATATCTTTTGGAAAAGTTTACAAGATTTTACCTTGAGGAATTACCATCCTAAAAGTATTTTTGGATATCAACTCTCCCCTTCCCACTTGCAAGGAGCGCTAGTGCTCCTTTCCCTCTTAGCAGGGAGAACTTCAACGCTCTATGGCCAACCTTGAGGGAGCATCGATATGTTGATAAAATCTTTGGGACAAATCCCCCTGATCTCTAAGGACAACTAAGAAGCATCTAGGTCAGTTTGGCTCTAATCCAAGTTCAAGGATGGATCTAAGGGGAATCCCACAACTGATGGAGTCATATCCTCAACTTATCCCAAGAATATATAAGGTGGCTGAGCCTCTCAAAGCCTATATAAGGAGGCATTCTCATGGTGAAAAGGGGGAATAATCAATGAAAAGTATTGTCATTCTGATCTTGGATCTTTTGATCAAGGGAAGGGACAAGGAGAACTTGATGAGGCTATGAAATATGCATGTGCATTTTGTAAGCACCTTGTTTTTGTCTCATTAATACCTATGCTTGGCTTGTTTCCTTCAAGTTTGTGTACATTTGCATGGGCTTGTCTCTTTAGATGAATCTATTTTTAAACTAATCTTGGTAGAATAAGAAGTATGTTTTGTCTTCGTTGTCTATTGGATTGCATAACTCATTGAAGGAATTGAATATCAAGTTCAACCCAGACCGAGTGAGGACAAACTTCATAAAAAGGTACTCATACTTTCTTCCTCTTTTCCCTTGAATAGTTTAGCTACATTTAAAGGAATGTCAGTGTTCAAAGTTAACATCTTTCTGTCTTGGTCATAGGGGTCTAATATCTAAGAGGAAATTCACCTATTCACAGGGAAATTTTCCTACAACACCTCCCACCTAATCCAACTGGCTTATTTTTTATGTTTTCATGTCAGCACATCTTGTTGTACTTCCAGGGCCGTTTTGGGGCCCTAAACAATGTTTTTTTGGCTTGACAAAATCAAACTATGGATAGAGTCATATTTTGACTATGTAATGTGTATCTCTCTAAAATACCTTTCCAACGAGCTATCACATGCCTAAAACAGAGGTTGTATGCAAAAGTTACAACCCTGGGAAGTTGAGGTACCAACTTACCCATAGGGGCCCACATAACTTTTGGGGTTTTATCTCCTAGGGTTAAGTTTTTGGAATTCATGGGTAATATAAAAAAGGCCTTTGGAGCCTCATTGTAATCATTCTTCTTAGACAAATCCATGTAGAAACCACATCTATTCTCAGAGATAACTACCACCATTCGAGAAAGTGTTTCAGTTCTGCAGTTTTACAGTTTAAGCCTATTTCATTTATTCAATAGAAGATATTGTTCACTGGATATCTATGTTGTTCTTCATATATATGTGTTTATTGTATTACGTCTGTTAATCAGTTCGTTCTGTTCCTAAATCCATATCAACCTCACTTTTTTCCCACTATGTGACCCGCGACGATGTCAATAAGGGATCAAAAATGTTTTGGTTCTTGAAAGATGTATATGGGACTTAATCCTCTGATGGATTACTCTATGGACTATAGGATGGATATTAAGGCTATAACATTGAGTAGTGCACCAATGCAGTGTGTACGTATACCACACTAATTTATTTTTTGTAATAAATTTCAACGTATTGATAGTAAGCACACATTATTTTTATAACTTGCTTCATTCATTGCACTATACAGTTAGAAACACACCAGTGTGGTGTGTAAGTAATAACTCACTATAAAACAATTTATTTGAAAAATTCAAATGTAAACATCCACATTTAAATTTTTTGGATGTTTTTCTTTGCGAAGGAAATAACAGAGGTCAGTTTTCAATGCTTAGCTCAATTAATTTCACTAGCGTGTTTTGATCAATAAAACACATCGATGCATCTTTATATGATTAAAAACACTGTTAATCTATCAAATTTATTAAAAAGTCAGTTTGAAGTTAGTTTTTTCTATAATTCCCAAGAGGTCGGTTTTGTCTCAAATGTAGGGAAAAATGAATTATAATATCAAATGGCCATTTCTTCAGATTCCAACTCATTCCATATCGTTGCAAGTCCTTCAATTTCTCTCACGCCAATTGCATTATGTCTAAATTTTATTTATAATTCATTTATCTCATTGAATTTATGTTATGTATGCAGGTGTAGTTGAATAATTGTTCATTGAATTTTGCAGGATCAAGATTCAGGATTGAGTTCAGATGCGTAAGATATTTCAGTAGTCCCAAAATTATGCAATCTCTTATCAGGGAAAAGATACCACAAGCAGATGTTTGATGAAAATAGACATTTGTTTTACCCTACTAATTGTAACATGCCATCTTCCAACAACCAACCTAGGTCAATGATATTAAACCTTGAATTGGACCTCTTTTATGTAGACACCCTTGCAGGGTGTAATAAAAATATGATTGAATAATTGTATTTTTGGATTTGTAATGGGAATGATGTAAATGTATTTCTCAATTCGACATTTGTTCTATAAAGTGGTTGGTTTCATGTTTATTATTGAGAAAACAATTTCCATGTTTCTAATAAGTGTTTGGTATAATGTTTGAATATATGAAATTCATTGTGTTACTAATATTGTCAATGTAATGTTCAATATTTTTACAGTCAGGATTTTGATTACAAGCAACATGTCCACCATCTATTGTTGCACCCCACTATGATGCCAATTCATGATATTGTTTCTAAATGAACACAAATCGGAGAGAAAGCATATAGAGAATGGTTGAAACAACCACCTATTCAATTCCCACTACATCCCGAGTCACCAATTCAAAACCTCTACAATAATACTAGTTCTTCACATGTTGGGGATGAAGGAAATGATATAAAGGTTGGCATGGATGATTTCTTGTGGGATACCTAGGCTCTAGAGGGAATGTTGTTAGATGCATTCCAGGAAAATGAACTAGAGGATGACGCTGATGTCATAGATACCTTCTTCGAAATATTGAAATATGCTTCCACCACCCCTCTCTTTGGCCGGATCAAGGTCTACCCAACTAGGGGCAACAATGTTAATATATAAATTGAAAGCAATGTATGGTATTTCATACATGTTTTTCTAGAAAATTTTGAGGTAACTAACCATTAAGTCCCCTAATTTTTTAAGGAATCTTGTCACACAATGAAGGGAGAAAAGGGTTGATTTTATTTATTCTTAATGACAGTGTACATTTCTATTTCCTGCAAATTGTAGGTTACTCAAATATAAGGTACTTCTGAGTGATAATGTCTTTCCTGATAGTTGCGAATAGGCAAAGAAAATGCTGAAAATGTTGGGTGTTGTGTACATATCATACCACACATGTTCGAATGATTGTATTCCATACATAAATGAATATGTAGAAAAATAGATATGTTCACAATGTGGGTATGATAGGTACCATAAATAAATTAAAAAGGGTAAGGGACATTTCCCTCCTCATAAGATATTGAGACACATGCCTATATTTCCAAGGCTCTTTCGTTGCAAACAATTATCTATTTTTCCGAGTGGCATGCCTCACATAGAATTGAGCTAAGAGTTATATGAATCTGAACAAATTCAATAGCCATGAACCATATAGAGGATACATGGCCCGGTAAATTCAAGGATTAAGTACAGAGCCTACGATTGAGCATAACTATGGATGGGGTTAACTCATATTTCTTCCAAAATACCAACTATTCTATTTGGCCAGTGGCAGTGATCAATAATAATACCCCCCCATGGTTTTCTGTGAAGAATGGACATTTTATGTTGGCTCTTATAGTCCCGGGTAAAAGACAAGTGAAGAGAATGGATGTCTACCTCCAACCATTGATCGATGAATTTAAACAATCATGAGAAGGGATACATGTATATGATGTATCAAGACCGATCCCAATGGAGAGGTATTTTAAATTGTATGGCTTATATGCATACACCATGCATGATTATCTTGAACAAGGAGTTTTCTCTAGTAATCATGTTGATTTATTTGTTTATATTTGTAATGTTATTTGGCATACTTCATTTGGTGCAACTATATTTTTGACACTAACATGCTTTGTATACAATAACATCATAGGTCTTGTAACAAAAAGGTATCATGGATGTAAATTTGGTGGACATTCTATAGAGGCTAGGTGGTCCAACCACCTACAAAATCCAATTTACGGTTGTTCAATGGTATTCCTCTGAGAAGACCACCCTTATAGAAGAGTTGCATTTTCTTTCAATGGTAAAATAGAGAGAACATAGAGACCTAAAATAATGACAGTGAAATATTGGATTAGGGTATATGACACAAAGAAGGAGAAGGAAATGGTAGAATTATTTTATTCAAATGGGGAATCTATGTTCGATGATCCTAAATTTTTTGACTCCTATGTTGAGAAAAATCCCATTGGGATGAAAAGGAAATATATATTTTATGAGCTTCCATATTGGGAGAATATTAAGATTGGCAACTTACTATATCCCATTCATATATTCAAAAATGTTTCATCTTCTCTATGAAGGCAGATATCATTGAATAAAAGTGGCACATTAGCAATTAGGAGAGATAGTATTTCTTCAAATACTAAAAATAGATATTGGGAAAGAAAATAAACTAGAAGAAGGGTCTTGGTCTTTTAAAAGAGATCTTGGTGTTTTAAAGAAGGTGATCTCCCATGGGTTTTGAAGAAATATGATATTTATATGGTAAAGGATGTTATATTGGGTGTAAAGGAACCTTATTTATATGGGTCAACTCTACGATGTTGCCTCACTGTAGAAGGGAATTTTTAGGGTTTGAAATCACATGACCATATGAACCTTCTAAGGGTATGTATGCTGAATACATTCTTCTTCTTCTAGAGTGCCGGTAAAAATATGTTATACACTCATAATTTCATGGCAATTAATGATGTGTGTCTATTTTTTAGTGTCATTATCCTTTGCTCGTGTGTGGTTGTGTGAACCATGTATTCCCCCAGGACTCACAACGTGCCATATCAAAATTATATGCATTTGTACGTTGGATCACATCAAAGGAGAGTCATATGGATAACATTCCATTGTGTCATCGAGAGATAGATGAGATTGTTTGTATGTTTGAGAAGTAACTTCCCACAAGTCTTATGGACTTGTAATTCCATCTTCTAGTTCACTTACTTGATGAGTTTGAATTAGTTGGGGCTCTCTCATGTCGTTGGATCTTCTTCTTAGAGAGGTACATGAAAAAATTGAAGGGGTTTGTTCTATAAAGGAAAAAACCAGAGGGCTCTATGGAAAAGGGGCACATAGTATACGAGGTGTTATATTATGCTAATGAGTACATCAAGAAAATTGACAACACAGTAGGGGAATTCCTTTGGGATGACCATGAAGATGAGGACAAGAGGGAAGGGAAGATACTCCAAATGGATGAAAAAATGCACTTGATAAAGAGAAAGTCACTTATATTTTTTCAATTTAGTACAAATAAATTGTTTACATTGAAGTTGATAATATATATTTGATCTCATGCTATTCCTTTTGAATTCTTGTATACATTAAAAAATTTAGAAATTGATGCCATCAATCAATTTGTTCTTTAAGTTTACAATATATATTTGATATCAAGATATTCATTTTGAATTTTTGTATACATCAATGAATTTTGAAATTAATTCCATCAATAAATTTGTTCTTTACAACATGGAGGAAACACGACCATGTGTCACGCTATATGAAGAGAAAATAAGGAAATGGGATGGTGACACGAAAACATTCAAATGTTTGAATGGTATAAACATGTCTTATCCTAATCATTTAAAAGATAATATGCCAAAAAGATGTCCCAACAATTGGGTGGCTGACCAGATATAAGAAAAATATGTGGTTTCCAGTCGTAACCCACTTGGAGAAGATTTAGATGCACTAAACATAGGGATCATGTGAAACAACTATGTAATAAACTACCTGAGTACCATGTTCTATTTATAATATTGCACATTTTAATTGTAACATGTATTATGTTTTTATTAATGCTTGGGTTATTAGACATATGACACTGTCCTTTGTTCACATTTTTAGAGTTGGTGAATTTGTTCCCATCTATGTGGGAATGTGGACATCATTTGCACACATAGTATGTTGATGATGGAAACATCAGACATGATTGTGGAATGGAGGTTGATTTTGACCAATCTCTTCATGTTATCCATTGTAATCAAAACCTAATAGAGGGGAAGTTAGGTTACATTGGAAAGATACAAGAGATCATGCAAGTGGACTTCTCATCATTTCAATGTGTTATTTTTTGTTGCAAGTGGTGGGATACCTTTGATTGGAGGAATGTAAAGGAAGATCGTGATAGTGGGATAATATATATTAACTATAAAAAAATGTAGGTTCAAACTAAGGAGCCTTATATTTTCCCAAAACATTGAAACCAAGTGTTTTTTACCCAGACGTGTTGGATGGGGATTGGTGGTTCGCACTAAGACATGATCTGATATCTAAAAATGTTTTTGAGAATAACAATGTTAATGACAAGCAAGGAATATAATCAATGTGATGGCAACAAAGATTTATTTGTAAATGCTTTGTTTCAACATTTATATTGTGGACGTGTCATTTTATTATGGGTATGTATAGTGACCAATTATGGTTTTTTTCTTCATTTTATAATTATGTTGGATATGAAAAGTTAAAAAACATTTACAACCACCATATTTAAAATGCATTAAATAGTACAAGCATAAGATGTGGTTTTGATATTTTTTATTGTTATATTTATTGTTTATTATAGAAAATGTATGTTGTATTGTATTAACATATTTTTATGATAACATTTGAATCACTGATCATTGATTGAGATATCACAAAGTTGGTGACATACACTAGTAAATATTTATTTTAAATTATATTTTATTTA
The DNA here is from genome assembly GCA_009831015.1 of Picea engelmannii. NCBI lineage: Eukaryota > Viridiplantae > Streptophyta > Pinopsida > Pinales > Pinaceae > Picea > Picea engelmannii. The sequence goes on from ML782675.1 coordinate 752,942, forward strand.
ACAAAAAATGAAGATATTAAAAAATCAAACCTCAAAATTTTAATTGTTTGAAAAAATCGAAATTCAAATAAATATATGCTTACTTTGATGGAACTTCTAAAGATAATTCCAACAAAATAACTTCACACAACATCTATGAGTTCTAGAATCACACTTATAGTGTTGACATTACCAACTTTTATGGCATTCTCAACCTTAACTGGTGCAATTATCATGGGCTTCACCTATTCCACTCCATCATTTAGTTTTATAATCATATAAACTTATATTAATCATTCATTTTACATTCTCCTTGAAATAACTGTCAATACAGGAAGGACATGAAAATTCTAGAAGAGTCTTTTTCTAGAGCCTAATCAAAATTAAGGAAAACTTTAATGATCCATACTTATCTAAAAGTATAGAAACATTTCTCAATTTTACTAATTCTTAAAATACTAATTATAAAAAGTTTGGTGATATTCTTTTTTAATACAAGATTCATAAAGTTCGTATTAGAGTAAAACATTGTGAAACCATTTCATCAAAAGTGTATAGATAAAAATGTATTCTTATTCTCTATATTTAGTATTTTAAATTTAATTGAATAAATTTCATATATTATAATAGTTGGATAATATAAATTAATAAAATCTTTGGAAAAAATAAATATTAATAAAATATAATAATTGTGATTTTAGTAAACAATTATATTATAACTTTGTCTCATAGTCATTGAATAATAAAAATTCTAAAAATAACATTATTATTACATCATCATCATCATTATTAGTGAATAATTATGTTATAATGTTATTATTATAATTTATGAAAACATATTTTTCTGGATATGTGGGCCTGAGATCATACATGTGTGATCACTAACACATGCTCTAAGTCGTTGTAAACCTAACAGCTAGGTCTCGCTCATGAGTTCTGATAGGGGCGACGAGCCGCCACCTCTCCCTGTTGCCGATGCATTTAGACGCCTTCTCATCACTGAAGGAAAAATGTCGGCCTCTGACCCCCCCTCCAAGTTCATCAAAAAATTGGATGAAATCCCTTCAATTTCCCTCCCCCTGGAACAACCCATGCATACCATGTTGTTGTTAGCAGATCAAGCTTTGGTGGGTTAGTTTGCTAGGCTATGGTCCTCGCCACACACCACTGAGAATTGGATCCAGAAAAACTGACGACCCCTGATTTCCAGTAGCGTCACCTACTACAGGGTTGGGCGAGGGTTCTTCCTTTTTGAATTTATCTCCAAGGATGACTAAGATCTTATTTTCAGAAATGGGTCGTACTTCATGGGCCCCCAAGGACTTTGCCTCAACCACTAGATGCCAGACTTTGACTCGGCGCTGGATGTACCCAAGGCGATCCTGGTGTGGGTCAGACTTCCTACCTTTTTGATCCATTGTTGGTCCACCTCATCGATGCAGGCCATCGACAATGGGCTAGGTAAGTACATTGACAAAGATAACCCCAAAGAACAATACTCTTGTGCACGTATTTGTGTTGAATTTGATCTAGAAGCGGGTCTTCCGAAAGCACTAAAGTTGAATGTAGGAGATTGGCAACATTACCAGAAGCTAGACTACGAACAACTACCTTTTAAATGTCGACACTGCCATGAGTATGTCCATTTCCAAAAAAACTGCCCAGAAATCCCCCAAGCTCAACAAGAAAAAGACCTGGATGAAGGATGGAAACAACCCAAAAGAAAAAATTCAAACAAATCAAGTTCCAGACAAGACAACAAATCTCCAAACCCCTCTTCAAAAAAAAGAGACCCTCCAAAAAAGTTCCAGCCTGAAACGAGCAACAACCCCAAGGTCTAGGATGAACCAGAAGTCGAAAGGAACATCCCAGAAGTTGAGCCAACTCTGATCCAGATCCAACCAGAAAAATAAATCCATGGGCCTAACCCACTTCCTAGTGCAACCCCCCCCAAGGAGGTAACCCAACCAGACCAAGGATCAGAGGAAGATATTTTAGAAGAAGAGGAAGGAGAAATAGATCCGAAAATAAGTACAAAAAAACCCTCAAAAATGGGAAGGAAATCAACAAAAGAATGCAGAGAAGATGAAACCTATAAAGGCAAGCTATAGGGGGGACAATGAACTCTAGACAAAATGATCAACCCAAGAAAAATGAGGCAACAAGGGTAGTTCTATAAAGGAGCCGCCACCACCACCAAAGGTAAGTAATGAAAGTCATCTCTTGGAATTGCAGAGGGCTCGGGAGTAAACATAAAATATAAGCAATGAAAGATTTAATGTGAATATCCACTCTAGACGTCTTGCTAATCCAGGAGACAAAGATGGAATAACAACATTTCTTCTAGTCCAGAAAGACCTTCTAGAACATCTCTGATGGAATCGCCATTAGCTCACGAGGAGCCTCAATAGGCTTGGGAACTCTCTAGAACCCCAACAAAATCAAGCTGATCCATTCCCACTCTAGATCACACTGGATCCTCACTGTCCTTCGACATAAAGACACAGACATTTAGGTAAGCCTCTTTAACATTTATGATCCAGTCCTTCATACATAAATAAGAGTGTGTTATAACTCTATCTAAGAGCATTTGCATCTCCTTCATCTGGAGAATATAATCATAGTAGGCGACCTAAACCTCACTCTAAATGTAAGATAAAAAAAAGGGGGATCTCCCGTTAGGGACGCCTTTAGATAAATAATTGATGATCTAATCATGGACTGGGATCTGGAAGACATTAAACCCACCAAAGGATTGTTCACCCAATCCAACAGAAGATTAGGACCAGGTCATATTGCAGCCCACCTCAACAGATTTCTTGTCCAACACTCTGTCCTCCTCCTCGGCCTCACTCTGGACTCCTCTATCCTTCCTTTCAATTCCTTTGACCATAATCTTATTCTCCTCTCTCTCTCCCATGACTGTAATCTAGGCCCCATTCCCTTTTGCTTCAGCCAGGCCTGGATCCAGTAGGAAGGTTTCCTAGACATCGTCTCTGCAATATGGAAAGAACCCATCATGAGCCACCCTTTCTATGTCTTGGAAGCGAAATTAAGAAAACTCAAAGTAGTTCTTAAAGCATGGGCCAAGTCTCTCAAAAATCCGTGCCTTGAGAGGGTGGATGCACAACAAATTCTAGAGAAGCACCAACTCCAAGCAGAGAATCATCCGATTGACTCCATCTCCCTGGAGAAAGAACAATAGCTCCATAGAAACCTCCATCGCACCTGCCACCAAGAGGAGGAATGTTGGAGGAAGAAATCAAGAATTTTGTGTCTTAAATCGGGGGATAAAAACACAAACTTATTCCACAAACATGCGGAAGGAAGAAATCAGTTCAACTCCATCAAAGAAGTCTGCTTCCAAGAGAAAAATCTCACCAACTTCGAGGACATCAAACTCGTTGCTCATGAGCACTTCAAAAACATATACATTGAAGACCCTACCACCCAGGAAGCTATCGCCAATGACATCCTCAACCTCATACCTACCAGGATCTCAATGGAAGACAATTTAATTCTTACAAAGCCGATCTCCAAAAAAGAGATTAAAAAATCCATTGCAAATATGGACCTCGATAAAGCTCCCAACCTAGATGGATTTACAACCCGATTCATCAAAGTCTATTGGAAAATTATCAAACATGACCTCCACAAAATGATTCAAAAGTCACAAGCCTGCAATAAAATTGGAGGCAACACGAACTCTGCCTTTCTAGATCTTATTCCAAAGGAAAAAGGAACCTCCTCCTTCGATCGCTTCAGACCTATTTCCCTTTGCAACATTGGCTATAATATTATTACCAAAATCATGGCCAACAGGCTAAAGAATATCCTTCCTTGAATCATTCTGGATAATCAAGGAGGCTTCATCAAAGGAAGAAACATCAACGACAACATCATCCTTGTCTAGGAGGCCATCTACTCTAGTCAAAATAGGAAAGAAAAAGGCATGGTTATTAAACTAGACCTGGCAAGTGCCTTTGACAGGGTAAGGCATAGCTTCCTCTTCCAGATAATGAAGTGGCTCAGATTTGACCCTGCCTTTATCAACTGGACAAAATCCTGCATAGGAATCCCTTGGATAGCACCTCTTGTAAATGGCCGACCAACTGGGTTATTTCAAGCCTCTCGAGGTCTACGGAAAGGTTGCCCCCTTTCCCCCCTCCTCTATGCCATCCAGGCCTCAATTTTGAGCTTCCAATTAGATCATAGACAACATCTTCAAGAACTGATGGGACTGTGCATAGCCAGAGGAGTCAGGGACATCAACCATGCTCAGTTTGTTGATGACACCATCCTGCTTGGAAGTGAAAGTATCAAATCGACCATCAAATTCAAAAATGATCTAGACAAATACCAAGATATTTCGGGAAGTATGATCAATCATAGAAAAAGCCAAATCTATGGGTGGAACTGCACCCTAAGGGAAATGATTGACATCGAATCCTTGGAATAGAAGGAAAAACTTAATGGGACTCCTTCAAGTATTTCGGGGTCCCCATTTTCAAAGCTACCGCCAAATCTTCATGCTGGGCACCCCTTGTTAATAAAATTAAATCCAGAATAAGGGCCTAGGGCTCAAGCTGGTTAAACCCAACAGGTAATATTGTTCTCATAAAATCTGTCCTTTCAAGCATTCCTATTTATCAAAGCTCAATTCTGCTAGATCCAAAAGGCATCATCTCCAAAGTTGACACACTGCTTCGGTGTTTCCTTTGGAAAGGAGGGAGAAACAACGACAACAAGCTACCACTGGTTAGTTGGAGAAAAATATCTCACCCCCTATCTGAAGGTGGACTTCAGCTCCACAATATCCATTCCCAAAATCTATCCCTTGGAGCAAAACTCCTCTGGAACGTAATCTCAGAAAGGAGATCCTAGTGCAAAAATGCCATTTGGAAGAAATACTTCTTAGGCTCGAGGATTTGATGCCTCAATTCACTGCCTAAAAATTATCATGGATCCCCTATCTATTCTATTTGTTCAAAAGCACATACCTTCTTTGCCCTAGCTCTCACATGGATCCCGGGTAATGGAAATAAGATCCACATCTGGGAAGACTCTATAATGGGGGATCCCCCACTTGACAACGCACCTGGACTGGAGCGCCCAAAAGCCTGCCTAAAAGCTCAAAATTACAATACCCTCTGGGACATCTCCATCTAGAAAAGTGATGGAACAAATGACTGGGCAAGCTGGAACTTCCCTGATTGCCCTACAAAGTTCCAGGTAGAAAAAGAGTTGATGATTCACCTGCTTCAAGGAAAATCCCCAATCTCCAAAAGGCTCAAGGACTAACGAGTATGGTGCACAAAATCTAGAAGCTACACAACAACACCCGACTATAAATTCATCACAGCTGAACCACAGGCCCCAAGAAATCCGACGTCATGGAAATAAATCTGACGGGTCAAAAGTCTACGCAAAGTGGACTTCTTCATTTGGAATCTAGCTCATAACAACATTCTGATAAGTGATAATCTCTGGAGGAAAGTCTAGGAAGGACCATCAATATACCCTCTTTGCCAATACCATGAAAAAACTGTTGACCATTTTCTCCTTGGATGCTCCTTTGCTAAAGAAGTTTGGCAGACTGCCCTCCTGGGAGGAACCTTGACTGACCTTTTCCCCTCAGATACTACTTCCCTGCTAAAATCTTGGACCACCTACTGCCCTTTCAGTGTCAAGGCCAAAACTCACCTTAAAAGATGTTGAATGAACCTCCCTAAACTCATCCTCTAGAAACTCTAGCTCGAAAGGAACTCGCAGATCTTCAGAAACCAAATATCCACCCTTGCCCATGTCTCTGTCAAATCCAAAGCCTTACTCAATGACTACCTGACCTACCTATGGCCAAAAACCTTACCACAAGTTTACTCTTCCCCTGAAGATGAATGGATCCTTAGCCTTGCCCTCGATCTTAAATACACCCCTCCTCTTCCCATCCTTCATGAACTTTGGGAAGTGTGCAAGAAGCCCGAGGACTTCAAAGAATGGAGATGCATTCAACACAAACACATTTTGTTCTTTGACAGAGCTTCGAAAGGAAACCTAGGGGCAGAAGGAGGGGGAGCGATTATGTATGGCCCTGCTAAATTCCGGGAACTAGTCTATTCCTGGGGGTTAGGAGAAGAAACCAATAACATTGGAGAAGCATTAAGCCTTTGGCAAGGACTCATCCAAGCCCGTAAGCTAGCTATCCAAGACATTATGGTGATAGGAGACTCCCATATCTTAATCCAATCTCTGGCCACGAACACATTTCCAAATCAAATGAACCTTCGGAAAATCACCAAAACAATCCTGCGACTCTCTCACTCCTTTCATAAAATTGACTTTTTTCATGTGCTTAGACAACTCAACAATGAAGCAAACCAGGCTGCCAAAGCTACCACCCCCTTGAGCAGGGACCAACTCTCCATCAATGGAATTCTTTGCTTTGACCCTCTCCCTTAACGACACATGGAGGGAACTCACCTAGACCTCTTGTGGCATGAAGAGCACGTTTCTCCTGAGATCCTTGAAGTGTGGCAGCCCTTAGGCATTACCTCTATTCACCCCCCATCTTGGGCGAAGGTACTTCACTTACCTGTTCGCGTCCCTTCATCACTCCTCGCTCATCCTTCGCCTCCCATCACTCATGTCATTCTGCTCTGAACCCATCCCCCTCCCGTATGGAACTCACGTGAAGCAACCTCCTCTCATGGAAACACACACTCAAAGCATTGTTAAATTCAGGAAGGTGGTGCCCTACTACTGCCTATCTTGCTCTCTTGATGTTGCCTGGTCTCTCACTTGGCTGGTGTGTTCAGTCCCTCCTCTTGCTCACTCCTGGCTGTCTGATTTGGCTTGGTCCCCTACCAATTTCTTGCCCGCTTCCCTTGCTCGCACTATGGTGTCCAACTCCAATTTAGACTCCCCTCCCAACACCCCTCCCTCCCTAGAACTTGAAATTTGTATGTTGAAGCATACACTCAACACACACAGAGGTTTCCTGCTTCGTTTGGATGGGGAAGGTGGTCGAAGGTTTGAAATGGTGGAAGAAGACCTCATCCAGCTCATGGAGGAAGCGGTCGAAGCTCTCACTCACACAACACAACAAACTAATAGAAAAATAGTTGAACTAGAGGCACGAATTGAAAAGATGGAACTCCAAGATGCAGACTCGAGCCGCCGAACAAGTGCAGGTGTGAATACATCTCCAAGCACAAGCTCCATCACTCCGGATCCGAAGGTTTAATTATGGTTTATCTCTCTCCCGACTCTAGCTCTTTTTCAGTTCTTTGTGTTTTTCTTTGTACGCAGGAGCATAGTCTCCCTTTGTATTACATGTAGACACATTGTAAGCCAGACTTCCGTCTGTGTTTATACTTTTTTGAATTCTCGAAAGTAGTGGGAATCTTGGAACTCTATATCAGAGCAGAGCCTTATGTAATCTCGAAGCCCATGCATACAACGCAAGGCTGAATTTTGTAGTTTTTTCCACAGTGGTCATACCACTGCTATTAATATAAAAACCTCTTTCTTGTGTAAAACAAAAATTAATTTATGAAAACATAATTATTAAAATCACAATCATTTCACTCATCATATTTAATTATTTTTGTTTATAAACACATTTAATTGACATATTTTATCTTGTTGGACAACAAACAATTCACCTTGAACAAGAGTTAAACATTATATGGCATTAATGGTTAAAATTTTTGCAATCACAATCCAAATTAAACGATTTCATAAAAGTAAAGTTAAACATTATATGACAAATGTAAATTTAAATGAGTGATACATCTGAAATTTAACTTAAAAACATAGAAATCATTAACAATGTTAATCATTAGCACACTCATAATACATTTTATAAAACAAACAACAAAAACCACAACATTATATGAAAAACATGATATACATGAGTGATATACATATGAATATACATGTCAAACATACATCTCAACAAAATATGCAACAAACATGTCATATATACATCTCAAGTCAAATATAAAATAATCAGTATACATGTCAATCAGTACCACTACTAGCTAGGTCCACTACCAAAGCCAGATGCATCAATGTCTCTACTACCAAAGGTAGAGGGTCTATCAATAATAACATCATAAATAAATGTCGACATAAGTAGATTATCAAATTTATCTCTATCAATATCATCAATCTATACTTTGAACATAGTGTTCAAAGCATCAAAATATTATGACACATGTGGAGGAGAAGGACAAGGATCGATGGATGGTGACATAAGTAGGGGATGAGGAGGAGGACCAGTGGATGGTGACACATGTATAGGAGAAGTAGGAGGATAGTTGGATGGTGAAAACACATGTGGAGGGGGAGGAGGAGGGAGAGGAGGATCAGACATGGATGCAGGTTCAAAAACATGTTGAGGGGAAGTAGGAGGATTGGTTGATGCTGGAGTTGACTCATGTGGAGGAGAAGTAGTAGGAGGAGGAGGACCATGTGGTGGAGTAGAGGATGTGGATGGGTCTGAAGATGATACAAATGGAGTAGGATAATGAGAAAGACCCCTCAAACTCTCGATGAGGTTGACGACACTGATAATATGATGCATCAACAATGTCATGTCACGAGGAAAAATCCTCCATATCATAGAGAGATATGGTACCTTAGTATGTCTCTAATCAGTGCGGGTACCACTCCATGACTATTCATGACACCACATAGGTGATCTACTACCTCTATCCAGACTCTCAAATCTGACCTACATGGCATGCAGGGTCTTTGTACTATAGGCTGGTCCTCTGCCTCCTCCATCTCCTCATCCTATTGGGGAGGCTCATCCCCAAAATATGTGCCAATATCTACAAAAATATAATAGATACTAATAATAAGATAATTGAAATAGATTGTTACAATAAATTACATGTGCATTAAATAAGACACAAAAATATGCAACTAAATTTATCAAAACATAATGATAATATTATCTCTCTCATCTGGTGTACCAGCTACTATAAATAGAATGTCTTGACATCCTCTTTAATCCATCCTCGAGTACGGGTATTGTACAACATTGAGGATAGGATTTTCCTCTCTATCCAATAAATCACATACATCCCTACCAACCAGAGTAATGGAAAACTTGAGTTGTCCCCTCTTCGGAAACAATTGCCCCTACATGCTCATATGTGCATCAATCATAGGCCTAGCAGAAAAACAGGGTACTACTATTCGAGTGGCATGAAACCTCTCAAAAAGAATGTAAATAACTATGAAACGAATGGGAAGAATCTTGTCCCATTTAAAATGACACGATAGTGATCTAATGAAAAATTAAACAGTCTTGAAAAAATATCCAACCACCTAATCAATCAGGGACTCTACACTAAACTATATACATAATGAAACAAAGAGAAACTAATGTGTTTCCCATCATAGATAATGTGCGAAAGTGCTGATATAATAAGGCACATACACCTAACCTCTTCTCTATCAAATGAACGTATCTACAGTTGACCACCAGAAACTTGGAAATCCAAAGAGGAATGAATTTTTGGATGGACATATCTCTGAACATATTCTAGTTGGGTCTCTCCTATAACACCATGTGGTAGCTTAAGGAACTCAGGAAAATCCTTCCCCATACTGGACAACCCAATGATGAAATAAACATCCTCCTCTATGTGATGATACCATAGATCAAGACTGACCTTGAATGCCTATCGACCATTATTCCAATGATGGATCAATTGTTGTAACAATGAAGAGTTCCCCCTAAGCGATGTACCCTCCTCATAAAACTTAAGGATACCAACATCCATGAAAAATTCATGTGTCTATTGTGAAATAGGGAGAGGGAATAACTCCCTCTCCCTCTTCCCAACATCCCACTCATATAAACATGTGTACATTTTGATCTGCTACTATTTTTGATACTTCTCCTCTCATTGTCCTCGTCTCTGATTCACATAAAAATATTGTTAGGAACATATATATAGATAAAATAAATTGAAATTATAAAACATACATGTATATAAAATAACTTGTATTTAAAAAAATCTAAAATTAATTTTTGTTTGCAAAAAAATATAGAGAAGTAATCAGTGCACCTAAAAACAAAACATACACACTGCCCACGGTACTTTATATTAGAGAAACACCATCGCCATGCGCTTTTGTTACTAACACGCACTGGTACACCACATTTCTTGTCACACCACCACATATTTTAGTTGTGCATCCCATAAGACGCATTCCACCATTAAATTATGAAATAATTGGCTCGATGTCATGATCTTTACAACACCGGTGCATTTTCTGTACCTAAAGGCACCTCTAGGTTAAATTGTTTCATAGAAACTTAAGCGATACGATGTGTTAATATGAATGAACTGGTGCAACCATGATATTGTAGCATCAACATTACGTTCTGTAGTACGTCGGGTTGTATAGAGCACTGATAACAGGGCATCCAATGAAACTCTTTGGCATGCCAAATTGTTTTTTTTAACTTCACTAGTTCATTTTGTTAACAAAGAAGAATCGTTGTGCTCAAATTTATGACGTGCAAAATTACCATGGCACTTTGTTAAAATGACAACACCAATGCACCAATTCTACCAAAGCACTGACATGTTGTTTACCAATGCATTGTCTTTAATAATGCACCGGAGACGAGGCCTCACAAAAGATGCACCGCTATGTTTATTTTTCAAATGATATCGCGATGTGTACTGTTAGAATTTACACACTGGTGCTCCATGCTTATTATCACACTACCACATATTTTAGCGATGCATCGAATACCGTGCACTAGGGTGATAGATTATGAAACATTTTTCTTGATGTCATTATTTTTACAATACTGATGCATTTGTTGGACCTATGGGCACTGCTAGCCTTAACTTGTTTTTTTGCAATTTAAGTGGTGCGATGTGTTACTACTAACTCATCGGTGCTACCATGATATTGGAGCACTGTAATTTTGTTGATCAGTGTGTTGTGAATCATAGAGCACCAATCAAGAAGCATCAAATGAGAGACTTATCTATGCCAAATCGGTGAATATATGTCCTGATGCACTTTGTTAAACTAAAAGAACCAGTGCGCTATTTCTACCAGAGTACTGACATGTTGTTTAGTGGTGCGTTGTATTTAATAATGCACCAAAGATAGGGCCTCAAAAAAGACACATGACTATTTTTATTTTGAAAAACATATCACGATGTGTACTGTTAGCGTTTATGCATTGATGCTCCACACTTATTATTTCACCACCAATTATTTTAGTGGTGTGTTGAATAACATGCACCACACAGATAGATTATGAAAAAATATTCTTGGTGTTGTGATCTTTATAGCACCAATGTGTTTGTTGGACCCATGGGCACTGCTAGGTTAAATTTTTTTATCACAACTTAAGCGGTGAAATGTGTTACTGATAACACATAAGTGCTACCATGAAATTAGATCATCGATGTTTTGTTTAGTGGTGTGTTGTGAAGCATAGAACACTGATCACATGGAGTCTAATGAGATGCCCCACTATGCCAAGTCAGTCAATATCTATCCTAGTGTGGTTTTATAAACAACACTGATGCATTTGGTTAAAATGGTTGCACCGCTACATTAAATTTTACGGAACATAAAGTTAACAGTGCACTTAATTAAATAGAACATTATGGTGTAGGGAGAAATTAAGTACACCTCAGTTGCAGGGCATCCAAAAGTATGCACCTCTTTATTTTTTAAATTTATTACAACGCTCTTCCTTGAATACAATTGATGCATACATTTATATTAGACACATTGGTGATGGTTCTTACTGTGAATTTATCATAGGACACATTGCTTTAGTGAGAGATGAAGTGTTCAGGTGCATCGTACGAAATTAGAAAAAAAATTGAAAAAAATGCCAAATTTCAAGATAAATTCAAATTTAATTGGATGAAAAGGAAAATGGGAAGGTAATAAACAATTTACATGGAATTTTATGTCCCGATGAGGCATGGTTTTACCGTTGAGAGGAAATGAAAATTTTTGGTAATTTACAAAATTTGGAAATGTGTGTAATATATTAATGGAGCTATCCACGTTGCTATAGAGAAATGGAAACAGGGAATATTTGGAAGGAGAGTTAGCATTGGTGCTTGATTGATATTTTGGAAGCATAGGATGAAGTGTAACAATGAAAATCGGTTTGGTAATTTTTTTATTTACCCTATCGTAGTGCATCTGACGACAATGATGCGCACCGGGGCGTAATGTTCAATAGCACCGGTGCACTTTGATTGGAGCTTGTTATTTTTATTATAACATATGATAGTGCTTTAATTACCAATGTGTTATTGTCTATGTGTGCACCAGTGTGTATGTACCATAAAGTCACACCGGTAAAAAAACCTCCACAAAACCCTCTGACCACCCGCCTCCTTTAACAACCTTCACTATAAATATAGAAGGGATAGATTTTCCGGAGAGGTTCTGTAAAAACCTCTGCAAAAGGTGTTCTCATTGTAGTGTTGGGATTATAGAGAGATATATGTAGTGTAGGTTTATTTTCTTATTGAAAACCTACACTTTTTTCTTTTTTATGCAATGCATATCATGATAGTCATGTCGACATTATAGTGAGAAGTATGTCATGTTTTTATTTTTTCAATATCATCATTGTTTAGTGAAACACCTTATATATTGCATCATTATCCTATATTTTTCTCTTCATTTATCATGGCAATCATATCAACGTTATAGAGAGATAAATGCCAGTTAGGTTTGTTTTCAAACTAAAAGCCTACAAATAATTTTCTTTTTATGTAATTCAAACCACCAACATTATATACCAAATATGTTTTTTCTCATTCTCGTCATTTTATAAGAATGTGCATTATATGTGGTGTTATCTCAACATTGGTTCTTACATCCCAAAGTAATTTTTTCCATGAAATAAATATCTTGAGGAAACCCACTAGGAACTTACACTCATTCCAATGATGGAACCTAGGGTAAACCAAATTCCACAAAATATTGAGGTTTTGTCAACATAAAGCTCAAGGCCATTACAACAATATACTCTTTAAAATCTCAACATGTCACTAACGAGAATTGACCTGGGGAAGATAATAAACATTCCTCCTAACCACCCAAGATATACCCAATTGACTTATGTCCCAAATGATTATAGAGGCATTATTACAATTTTTTTGACAAATAATAAGTATCCCAATGATTAATAGATAACAAGAGAGGATGCAAATTACAATACATTGTTAAAATAATTCTAGATAGACTAAACTCGACACTCATCATTTACATATAGTCTTGGCATGTGGAAAAAAATGGCTTTCCTTTCCACGGTCATGCCAATCCTACAACCACACACAAACAATGGCTTCACTATATTTTCTTATGAGAACATATAAGACATTGGGTTGGACCTCTCCTTTCCATTGGTGTTTTTCCAACTGAGATACATAGTATGCATGTTCAAATGCTTGTTGCAAAACAAATCCATAGCAATTTTCTTGTAATGGGAAGGTATGAATTCCTATGAAAAAGAGAATTCCTAAACCAAACAAAACAACTCCATGACCCATGGTATCAATCCATCAGGATGAATTCCTTAATGTCCAGTATTGGGTGGAAAGGAATGAGGTGGATGTGTTCCTAATAAATCAGGAGCCACTCACACCAGGGATAATGACAAGATCGCAAATGGAGAAAGCTATCAGGCATGGGAACAACTTCCTCATGATATATTATACTCTTTCCACAAACAAATACAAGGTATTTTGATTTTTAATCGCCTGATTTACCATACCAACATTATTCTTTTGCGATAAGAATTCATGAAGTTCTTGTTTATAGCAGCCTTATGTACTAGGCCAAACTCATTGCTCTATTATACGAATTCATGAAATGATTAATTCAAGTGGCCTTATTTTCCACAAGAACGTTTTTTTCCTTTGTTTTGAATTGAAATGAAATGTTTTTCTAGGGCTTTATTTACCAAGCTAGTGTTACTATTCTAAAAAATATATTCATGAAATGAAATGGTTGTTTTCAGTAGCCTTATTAACTATTCCAATGTTATTTTTATGTAAGTTTTTGCTTAGGAAATCTTTCACGTGGTAGTATATTTTGTACATCATTCTTTCTTTCGGCACACATCAAAATGGCATTCACATTGGTTGGGTCATATCAAAGAATGTAGTTCAGGAAATTGTTATGACGTCGTTGCAAGCATTTCTCCAACATGTTTCATTTTCCAAACCCACCTGGAAACCTTCATTATTTATTGTTGATGAGGCCCTCATGGAGATCCAAGTAATTAAGGTATGAAAATATCTTTATTTTCCTCTAAACTAAGAGAAAAACAAGTTTATCTAGTGGAAATAAATTGTGTTGTTTGAGACAATTGCTTTTAATATTTTTAATATATAGTCCTACAATAAAAATAATAGAGGGTATATGTAATAAATACCTATATTTGGTCTTTTAGTTAAGTGGTGTAGGAAGCTAATATAAAATTAACATATTAACCCGTATCCTTGCATTCTTAGAGTGCGCAAATGGAAGCACATACACTAACATGATATTTGGTATAGTTATCGTATTCCAAAAGAAACTTCACAAAACCATTTATATCATTAAGAAGAAATCGTAATCTCAACAAGAGGCAAAGAGTGTCAACAAAAAAAAAAATATTTTAGTTAATAAACTCCATAATAAATATCAATCTCATCACAAGTGTTGGTGTAGATTTGTTACAAGGGTAGACAAATCCCACTACCTTAATGGTTTCATATTAATATGAGACAAAATGGCTTAAAGAGTTAGAAAACCAAACTCTAGGTCTACTTTGTAAGCTCCAAACCCTAGCTTAGTCATAAAATAAATAAATTGAAGAAAGAAATAATTACATTAACGTGAACAAAATATATGAAAGAATGCACATAATTTCCATTACCAATGAGAAGGCCAAAATAGTACACTTGGTGGATGAGCTTGTTGAAGTTGACAAGATCCAAATCCTCTCCATGGGATGAGTCATTGTATTCCTTGATGTGCATGTGACTCCCTCCTTGGTTGATAAGCAAGAAAAATTCTATCAAGAGGAAGAGGTCCTCAATATTCTAGTGATATTTCCATAGTATAACCATACTTGTGACGATGGATGGATGAAATGACCTCAAATGATTTATTTATAATAGAATAGTGGTTAAACCCCATTTGACATGGTATTCCAAATAGTGGTTAGATTTTACCAAATAAATATTAACAATAGCAATTAGGGTTTATAATGGTCCACATATAACTAACCTCCCATCATACCGATTTGAGCACATTGATTAGAGATGGAAACAATCAAAATAAACAATTTAAAAGAGCAACAAAAATTCTAGGGACGATAATATATGTAATGTCTACATGCACTTTTGGGGGGTGATATCTATGTTGGCGAAGTTAGATCAATTACAGGGTTTGACTATGTTGTTTTCATAAAGTTTGAGGTCATATGATGGTGGAAAGGGGCTAAAAATGAGGGTTATGTATGGAAATTGTGACATATTTTTGTATGACTACTAAAATGTCACAAGTGAGTAGTTTTCATGTGATAAAAAATTGCCCCCTAATTTTTGATATTACAAGCAAATCGATGACCAAAATACATCATAATTTATTTACCCAAGGATAGGAAAGACCAAGGAGGAACTGGAGTATCCAAGGAAGGAGGACAATCCATGGAAGGGTGAAGGAGAACCACCTATCAAGAACAAGTGAAAAAGGTGATGTGAGTACAAGATATCAATAGGGATGAAGTGGAAATACCCATGCTTATGGAGATAGCTTATAATAATGATACAATGTTGTGCCATGGAATAAATGGGATAGGCCAATAAAATAAAATGGTGTCTCAATACAACACATTAAATTATCATAGTGAATAGGTGCCAAAACACAATACAATGATATTAGTAGTAATACATACACGTGCTTGGAGAAAAATGGTGGATATAAACATAGAAGCATAATCAAGACTTCAACTAATATAAATAGATAGGAACTGATGTCTTCAAGTGATGGGGGGAGGAGATATAGTTGAAGGCTACTTAAAGAATAGGAAAGGGTCTCATAAGATCTAAGGTGAGATGTTAGGAGGGAAGCTCAATCTTATTTATTTGATAATAGCTAAATCAAACCAATTGAACCCAAGGAACAACAACTAAGGCTAAATCACTAAAATATATGTATGAATCTAAACATTGCAAAAATGAGCTAGAGTTGAGTGCATGAGATCCGACCAAGTCTGAGAGAAATGGGGACTCTCTTGTATTGTTCCAAGGTAACCCATCAATTAGAAGGATGGGACCAAAGTACATAAGACTATCCCATATAATCAAAGACTTGGTGTTGATAAGGGGAAGATTGCTAGCACTTAGAAATATGAGAGACTGATAAGAGCCAACATCCAAACTATGAAAAATAGAGCTATATCTCTAGAAACAAATACTATGGTCAGAGCATGTGAGGATATTTATAAAGGGAAACTCCATCTCAAGGGATATTTATAAAGGGGTATATGTAATAAATACCTATATTTGGTCTTTTAGTTAAGTGGTGCAGGAAGCTAATAGAAAATTAACACATTAACCTGTATCCTTGCATTCTTAGAGTGCGCAAATGGAAGCACATACACTAACATGATATTTGGTATAGTTATCGTGTTCCAAAAGAAACTTCACAAAATCATTTATATCATTAAGAAGAAATCGTAATCTCAACAAGAGGCAAAGAGTGTCAACAACAAAAATATATTTTAGTTAATAAACTCCATAATAAATATCAATCTCATCACAAGTGTTGGTGTAGATTTGTTACAAGGGTAGACAAATCCCACTACCTTAATGGTTGCATATTAATCCCAGACAAAATGGTTTAAAGAGTTAGAAAACCAAACTCTAGGTCTACTTTGTAAGCTCCAAACCCTATCAAGAAAAATTCTATCAAGAGGAAGAGGTCCTCAATATTCTAGTGATATTTCTGTAGTATAACCATACTTGTGACGATGGATGGATGAAATGACCTCAAATGATTTATTTGTAATAGAATAGTGGTTAAACCCCATTTGACATGGTATTCCAAATAGTGGTTAGATTTTACCAAATAAATATTAACAATAGCAATTAGGGTTTATAATGGTCCACATATAACTAACCTCCCATCATACCTATTTGAGCACATTGATTAGAGATGGAAACAATCAAAATAAACAATTTAAAAAAGCAGCACAACTTCTACATACGATAATATATTTAATGTCTACATGCACTTTTTGGGGGTGATATCTATGTTGGCCAAGTTAGATCAATTACAAGGTTTGACTATGTTGTTTTCATAAAGTTTGAGGTCATATGATGGTGGAAAGGGGCTAAAAATGAGGGTTATGTATGGAAATTGTGACATATTTTTGTATGACTACTAAAATGTCACAAGTGAGTAGTTTTTATGTGATAAAAAATTGCCTCCTAATTTGTGAGATTACGAGCAAATCGATGACCAAAATACGTCATAATTTATTTACCCAAGGATAGGAAAGACCAAGGAGGAAGTGGAGTATCCAAGGAAGGAGGACAATCCATGGAAGGGTGAAGGAGAACCACCTATCAAGAACAAGTGAAAAAGGTGATGTGAGTACAAGATATCAATAGGGACGAAGTGGAAATACCCATGCTTATGGAGATAGCTTGTAATAATGATACAATGTTGTGCCATGGAATAAATGGGATAGTCCAATGAAATAAAATGTTGTCTCAATACAACACATTAAATGATCACAGTGAATAGGTTCCAAAACACAATACAATGATATGAGTAGTAATACGTACACGTGCTTGGAGAAAAATGGTCGATACAACCATAGAAGCATAATCAAGACTTCAACTAATATAAATAGATAGGAACTGATGTCTTTGGGTGATGGGGGGAGGAGATATAGTTGAAGACTACTTAAAGAATAGGAAAGGGTCTCACAAGATATAAGGTGAGATGTTAGGAGGGAAGCTCAATCTTATGGCTTTGACAGTAGATAAATCAAACCAATCGAACCCAAGGAACAACAACTAAGGCTAAATCACTAAAATATATGTATGAATCTAAACATTGGAAAAATGATCTAGAGTTGAGTACATGAGATCCTACCAAGTGTGAGAGAAATGGGGACTCTCTTGTATTGTTCCAAGGTAACCCATCAATTAGAAGGATGGGACCGAAGTACATAAGACTATCCCATAGAATCAAAGAATTGGTGTTGATAAGGGGAATATTGCTAGCACTTAGAAATATGAGAGACTAATAAGAGCCAACATCCAAACTATGAAAAATAGAGATATATCTCTAGAAACAAATACTATGGTCAGAGCATGTGGGGATGTTTATAAAGGGAAACTCCATCTCAAGGGACAATTCAACTCATACATGTTGAGGAATCAAGTACAATCAATTGGTGCACTAAAAAATAAAGTGTATAGATATCAAAGATGTGATAATGCACTAGAGTCGAGAACATGAGAAACAACCAAGTCAAGGAGAAATGAGGACTCTCCCTTCTTGGTTTGAGGTAACTCGTCAATTATAAAGATGGGCCCAAGATACATTGTCCTCTAAATCAATACAAGTGTTGAATTCAATAGGGAAATGTCTATTTGATTCAAGGGACAAAGAGATCCTTGAAAATTGGAATGAGGTAGAAAGTATAGGATAACTAATAGAGACTAGTACCAGGGAATAACATGAATAAAGAGAGAGACTCATGAATTCCCTTATTCAGAGCATAAAGGTAATTTTGACCTAGAATTGACTGAAAACATTCCATAGGGAATGGTCAATTACTAGGAAAAAATTGGTTCAATGACAAATCGGTAAAATGAAAGACAATTGGAGGTCAAAACTTGACAATACTATATGTGAGAAACTCAAGGAAAAAAAAGTAAACTATAGTAATAATTAAGAGGAACTGAATAGACTCCATGAGACACAAGGGTGACTCGTTTCAGATACTCTAAATAAGGGGAAAAAAGGGATGCTGCTAGAAATGAAACATGTGCCAAAGAAATACAATATCCTCTTGGTATTTTCAAAGGGGTGCCAAGATGTTATGAAATATCACCGTGAGGGGACAAGGGTCACACCAAATAATTTAATCATTGTTTCAAGAGAAAAAGTATCCAAAAGGAATCCCAAGGGGGGAACGATGGGGGAAAATAACATGGATACGAGGATATAAATGCCCTAGTAAGAGACTCAATGACTATAATGCAAGAGGTGAAAACTACAAATGGAAGCGATTAGGGTTAGGGTCATGAGTGGTTATAATATCCTTGAGGGTTGACGAATAGTGTTATAAAAATGAATTATCGTCACAATATGGATGAAGTGGAGGGCTTGTGAAATGTGATAATCTAATAAACAAGATATCAACCAATATTGCAAGAGTATGGAGGGTAAGATTGTCAACATGACGAGGAAATATATATGAGTCTTAACTCTGGGATGTGGAATATACAAACACCCAATCCTATGGAGAATGTAGCAGCAAGGGTGCCAAAATACAAAAAGGTTTACTAAACTAAGGCACCCATGTATGAAAATATCCATCATCGAGTAAATGGAGAATTCAAGAAATGGATGGACTAAGATATCTACCCAAACAAGGATGGTCCTACATGTGAATACAATGGGAATGAATGGAAAATGCAGCATACTTAGGGGAGTTACCCTAAGCTAAATGCCAAGTGAAAAAGTGTACTTGAAGAGGACCACATTTCAAAGAGAAACAAGGGTTTCCATGGTGAATTTGTACACACAAGTAAACTAATACCAAAGTATAAAGGTGCTTACAAAAACACAACCAGTGTAGAAAAGTTTGAATTGAAAAATTACATACATTAATCCTTCAAGGAAAAAAAGGCGTCTATATGAAGTATTAAAGTAGAAAAATATAAGAATGCCCTTTTGAAGGCTTTAGAATAAGGAATAAAATGACATGGATGACTTGTCGATTCCAGATTGTATGAGGCCACACAAGAAAAAAGAAAAGATAAGGATTTTCTATAAGTAGGGGAAAATCCTCAAATTCAAATTTCTTTGCACATGCTAAAGTTGGAGAGTGGGGGGAGGCCCTAAATCTTTGTGTTATTGTTGTGGAAAAATCAATCGGTGAAATTTCAGTTATTGAGTTCCAGGTTAGTGGTTTGAGCCTCCTCTTGATTTTCAATGGTTTATGTTTTTTGATTAGGTATGATTTCACCCCGGTGAAACCCATGTCAAATATTTTTAGAGCTAGGAAAGGAATTGGGGTTGATTCTTGTGCAAGGATCATAGGAATTCCCCCCAGTATCTACACTAGTCTAATGCATGAGACAGGGGATTTATTGCACTAGTCCAGTGCAATTTTTTATCCCATTCTACACTAGGAGCACAGTTTTTGGGGGAAAAATATGCATTGGTACTGAGCAAAAGATGAGCAGGTGACTTACAAAATGTGTTTTTGTGAAATCATGGATAGCTCTAGATTCCACTAGCATGAGAGAGAGTTTGAATACATCTGAAATGTTATTAGTGGAAGCCAAATTGTACAAGGGTCCTTAACTCAATATGGATTACTCAATTATGTTGAGAATCCAATTATGAGAGAAGGAGAGGGGATCCCCTCTTAGAATGTTGAGTATTGGGATACAAATATAGTGGTATTGATGGTTTAAGCAGGTTTGATAGAGTTGACTCTCCAAGACATATACTTTCTCACTAGACTACCAATGATGGGGTTATTCAAAGACATTTAGTCAGTTATTCCTCATGGAGTGAAGTTATAAGACTTGGTGTAGGCCCATGGAAATAAAAATGCTAGGGTGAAAAATGGTGTAATCCAATTAGAATATCTAGAGTAATCGGAGACATGATTTATTGTAGCGATAGTGGTTCACATAGTGGGGACTCATGCTCCTTACAAGATATTAGGTGGTTTGATGATGCTCATTGAGAGAAATATTGTTGGGACTTATTATGGGTGGGACCAAATGTTGTTGACGATGTTGAAGCACCAACTAACCTCCTATATTGAATGAGGTCATGAAAGAAATATGACATGGAACACTAAAATGTGTCTCTAGCATTATTTAATTCGAATGACATAACATTATACAAAAAATTCCCCCATGGAGTAGTGAAGGAATTCTTATATTAATCATAGGGTTGAATCCAAATATTACTATATGATGAGAATCCATCCATGAAGGAAAGAATATAATGGCTAATGCATGCATCGATGATTTGATCGATAAATGACATTAGGTAATTGTCTTTAGAACAAGCATGAATGAGATCACTAAAATTGGTATAGACACAAAGTTTTCCTTGTTTTTTCACAATGAGGATGAAGTCATAAGCCCATGAAGTGTATGTAATTAGATATATGAATCTCACCGGGAAAAGTTTATCCCCCCAGGTTTTGAGCCCCATATTAAATAATTTATTTTGTTAATTGTCAAGAGACCAGAGGGCCCAAACAATTATTAAAAGGCTAGTGTACCAAAGAAATGTAATGTTTTGATCATTATTAATAATAAATACATCGTTGGCTGCTAGATGGACAAGGACTAGAGTTATAGGGGGCTATAATTCCACAAGAGAGGGGACTTGAGGGGATACATGTTTATTTCCTATTTTAATTACTCTTTTGTCTAAGGGAGTGGATCAATTACGTGAGCTTCTTGGGGAAGGCCAGGAGGTTCTTGATTCCCCATGAAAATACTTAAACCTGTCCCTGGCCTGATTGGGGGGGGTTGGCTTGTTCACTCCTTCACTTGTTATTTCATTCCATTCTTTCCCTCATGCATTCATTCACTGATTTTTCATTGCTTCACACCTGGCATGGAGATCTCACTCCATTCATTTCTGTCACCTGTTCATCTTCCTCATCCGTGTCTTGGCTTGGGGAAAGGAAACGAATTGCTGAAGAGAATCCATGGTATCATTGGATGTAGAGGTCATTGGTGTAATCTAACCATGACTTGAGTCCTGCACGTCTGAGATGCATGGCCTGTGTCTAGATTTTTTCACGGCTGCGAGTCCTGAGAGTTCCATCATGGATATTTTGGATCAGTTGCGCTGGAGCCCTGGAAGGAGAAGGACTGCCTGAGGGACTGCATGGCTGAGAAGGGTGGAGATCGATTCTCTTGGGTGGTGCAATATGGGTAGAAGAGAGATGGGTACTTGGATGGATGTGAGTGTTGGGAAATTATGTGAGAGCTTGAGTGATGACTGGTTCGGGAATCCAAGTAACATTCTCTAACCGTCCTTGTGGATTCATAGCCTTGGCTCGGGGGTGACACTACTTTTGATATCTGGAGTAGTAGTGTCTATGCTTGGGTGGAACATCCTTGGTCTACAGCCAATTGGTGTCTTCTTTTATAAAGAAAAGTGCTCTCTGTTATGGTATTATTTATCTGTATACAAATGTATTCTTCTATGTATTTATTTATCGTTTAATTGAATCTTTAGAATATGCATGCTTGATGGTTATTTTTGTGCATGTCGTTATAGATTTTATTTTATGTGACCTTATTAATTTAAAAAGGTATCGGTGAGAGAAAGAATTCAAAGGGTGGGCTTGAAGTTTGCATACCTTGAACTATGGGTGGCGGGGTGTGTTACAGATTGGTATCAGAGATTTTGGTTGAAACACCAGTCTGTTATGGGTTGAGACTATTGGTCAGAGTCTTGTGGTTGAGATCAAATTATGACCGTGAATTTGAAAATCTCAGGAGGAATGGCATTGTAAAATCTACGCAGGATCTAGAATTTCAGAGATCCTTTTTAAGGGTTTGAAGGATCGTGACCATCACTTTCAAATTTCGGAGCGATCACCACTGTGGGATCAAGAGAGATCCAAGATCATTTGATTAGAGGGTAGGTGAACAAGGTTTGTCTGATGAAGGTGAAGAAAGGGTTAAGTCACAAATGTTGGATCTTATTAGAGAGAAATCGACAGTGGGGAGGCATTGTGGGGATTAGGAAGAAAATTAAAGTTTCTACAAGTTGTGAGCCTGCAATTGCTTAGGATTGTTGATCTTTCTAGATCAATAGATCAACAATGGATATTGATCCCACTACAGATGAGCATATTTGCTTTGCATAGATCGATAAGGACATTAAAGAGTGAGTGAGTTGATTCTCTGCAATCACTCGTGGTCGTTGATATTCAAGCATGGGACACATGTCAAGTGATCTCGTACTCTGGGAGGAAACAAGAAGAAGCTAAGTGAGTAAAGGACTCTCGAAGCCCAAAGCTCTGAACAACCGGAGTAGATCTAGAATGTTGATAGAAGTGTACACGTGGCAGGAGATCCTGCACTCTAGCGGATAACCACTTTGGAAGAAATATAGATGCGAAAAGCCAGAACTCCTGAAGGTCCAAAGTATAGAGTTAATACGGATCGACCGATAAGGGAGACACACGATGAAAATTTAGCTAGTTCGAGAATTCAGAGTTTCGGAGAATTGGAGTGTGCTAGTATGGAAACTCCTGAAGCCCGAAGTTCCAAAGCCAGAAGATTTGAAGTGGTGGGGCATGATGATGTCACCTGGAGGTGATGTGGACCCTGAAAGGTTAAGCAGTTCAAAAATTCAGAGTTCGGGAGAGTTGAGGAGTGCAAGCGTAAAATATTCTGAAGCCCGAAATTACGAAGTGACGTGGCTTGCGAACGTCACCTGGGATGACGTGGACACATGGGATGTGTGCCACATGTCAATAAGTTTTTAACATTTGGAGGATTGAAATGTCTATTAGAATGTGACACGTGTCACCCACTTGATTGGGCCACATGTTCGCTTCTAGTATTTTACCACATGGCGACAGATCGTGCAGTCCGGAGACTGGGCACTCCAGAGGAAAAAGATGTGATAGTTTGCGTTGGGTCGAGAAATCTTGAATGTCCAAAGGGTAGAGTATATATCAACTGTTGATCCCAGAAGACACACAACAGTAGATCTCACAGCGGTTCAGAGGATCGACACTCCAGAAGAAAGTGAAGGTGGAGAGTTTGAAACTCCTGAAGCCCAAACAACCGAAGAAATTCACAGTCGATGATCTGTGAGAGACATGCATCGACGGATCGTTGAATTCGGGTGAAAGCACTCTGAGAGAAAGTGAAGGAAAAGAGTTTGAAACTCCTAAAGCCCGAAGAGCCGAAGCGATTCACAGCCGTTGATATGTGAGGACACATGTCGATAGATCATGAACTCCGAGTGGAAGCATTCTGGGAGGAAGCAAGCGGAGGAAGTTGAGACTTTAGAAGGCCAAATTCCCAAAGTGGAATAGAGCCACTTATTTGAGGTGGATGCATGGCACCTGATCTAGAACTTCGGGTACAGAGTACTCTAGGGGAAAACAGAGGTCGAAAGTGTTGAAATCCTGAAGCGTGGAGTCCTGAAGTGGATCTCGATCATTGATCATGAATGAGGATGAGGACCATTGATATGGTCCTGGATGAAGGTTATGAAGTTGTGAAGTGCCAGGAGGGTAAGCCCTAGGTCACAACCCAAGTTCACAGGTGAGGAAAGAGATAGCACTTGTCAGTGTGAAATTGGAACAGGGCACTAAGGAAGCAGGAACCAAGGACAACCATTGATCTGTGAATGGAAAATCAATGATTGGGGACCATTGTGGGGAGAGGAGGAAAAATTAGTGGAAATGCTAGTTCACAACCCACTATTTTCCAGTGACGTTGATCTCATCAGGACAAGGGATCAACGACCGTGATTTAAAGGATATTTGGGTGAGAAATTTTCATATTGTGGGGACAGAGATCTCTGATAAAGAGTGAGCACATTGTTAGCCCGCAATTACTGTTGACCGTCAATCTCAACCCTCAATCGATTTTCAACCACATGATCTTCAATATAGTAATTTTTAACACAGAAAGCACCAGGAAGGATTTGGCCGCGGTTTCGAGTCGTGGTCAGCTGGGGAAGTGGCTTAAAGGGAGTGCCTATGAAGAATTAAATTATGTATTGGCCAAGGGGTAACATGGAATTGCTATACGGTGCATATTGATACACATATGTTATTCATGAATTGAGAAGAAAAAAGACCTGTAGAATTGTTGACAATTTTTGTTTATCATATGCATAATTCTAACAAAATGGTCACTTGCACATTTTTCAGAATTAAGAGATTAAACATATCAGCTCGGAATGAAGATTCGAGATATGGGAGAAGGTGAGGAAGCCCCCATTCATGAGAGAGAGGTAGAAGACCATAATACCAGATTTGGTAATGCAGAGACAAAGTCCAATGGATGTAAGGGAAGAGGAGAGAAGGAAACATTAATAGAAACTATAAGAAGCCCGAAAATAGAAGTGCAGAGCTACAAAGAAGACAATGAGAGACTGATGAGAGAGAAAATTCAGATAAATTCTCGAGTGTTGCAGAGCTTAAATCAATTGCAGAGGCAAACAAAGAAGGGATCAAACTCAAAACAAGAGGAAGAGGGCAGGTTTCGTGAAAGAAGAGAGGATAATGGAGGAGTTGGTTATTCAAGAAGTGCCAACAAAACTCATAGACACCACTCACCTCCTTACTCATAAATAAATTTTTATGCATTAGAATATTCCATAAGTAGTCCATAGGTGTCTCCTGTTAGGCACCAGAGAAAGAGATAAGAATTGGACAGTTTGCAAGGAGAGCTGAGGAAGCTTAAGCTACCCTCCTTTGATGGTGAAAAATAAAGGGAAGATGGTGTTGAAGCATGGTTTCTTGGACTTGGGAGGTATTTTCAACTGCATAACTATTCATCAAACCTAGAAGCAAGGATTTCCACCTACCATTTACATGGGAAAGATGCAATGTGGTGGGATCAATTGAAGAAAGTTGAACATATTAATGAGAGTAGGATCACTTGGAAGCAGTTCAAGAGGTACTTCCAGAAGGAGTATCTCTTAGAGCATTTCTATGACAAGAAAATGCAGGATTTCTTTGAACTCAGGCTAGGAAGCATGACTATGGTAGTATATGAGAAGAAGTTATTGGGATTTTTAAAGTATGCCAGGTTCATTGATGATGAGAAGGTGAAAATATATAGATTTCTAAGTGGACTTCCAGCCTTTTATAAAGAAAATATTAGGTATGATGAACCCAAGACCTTGACTGAGGCCATCAAGAATGTTAAATACTTGTATGAGCAAGCTCAGGGAAGACTCCTTGGGAAAAAGGGGAAGACCACCAATGCAATGTTGGGGATGCACGAAAGATCACATGTACAAGTGTCAAGGATTGTCCACATAGAAAAGACATAGTGAATATTGTACACAATGTCCAAGAGGCTACAACAGTCGAAGATATGGGAAGAATATATGCATATTTAGATGATCGACAAGCAGAGTACCAATACAATATGATCGAGGTGGAAGGTAAGATCATAAATCATCCTATTTCTATTTTAATTGATTCAGGAGAAAGTCATTGTTACGTTGATCCTAAAATAGTGGATATATTACATTTGGAGAAAAGTAAGCTTGGAAAATCAACTTTGGTCCAGCTAGCCATTGGAACCAAAAGGAGAATCCATCATATGGTCAGAGGATGTTCCATAAGTCTTAATGGTGTGAATACAAATGATGATCTAAATATCATACCATTGGGGTCTTATGATATTCTAATTGGAATGGATTGTATGGACAAGCATCATGTTGTCCTAGATTGTCATAGAAAGGCATTTACCTGTCTTGATGAAGATGGAAAACAAAACACTGTGAAAGGAGTTCCAAGACCCATCTCTATAAGGGAGATTTCAGCCTTACAACTGAAGGGATGTTTTAGAAAAGGATGTCAATTGTAAGTAGCTCATGTGGAAGAGCCATAAAATTAAAAGGGGCCAAGCCTTGAAGATTTTTCGGTACTACAAAAATTTGAAGATGTATTCCAAGAAATACCAGGGTTTCCACCAAAAAGGGAGATATATTTATCTATTGATTTAGTGACAGGAACTGACCCGATGTCAAAAACACCTTATAGAATGAGAACACCAGAGTTAAAAGAATTACAAATGCAGTTGGAGGAATTGTTGAAGAAAGGGTACATACGTCCAAGTGTTTCACCTTGGGGAGCACCAGTACTTTTTTTCAAAAAGAAGGATGGAACCTTGAGGTTGTGTATTGACTTTTGAAAATCGAATAAGTATACTATAAAGAAAAAGTATCCTCTACCCAGAATTGATGACCTCTTTGATCAGCTAAGAGGGGAAAATATATTTTAGAAGATTGACCTGAGGTCAAGATGCCATCAGGTAAGGATCAAAGAAGAAGACATTCATAAGACAACCTTTAGGACCAGGTATGGGCATTATGAATTTGTAGTGGTGCCATTTGGACTGACCACTGCACCAACTATCTTTATGTTCTCAATGAATGGCATATTCAAAAATTATTTGGATAAGTTTTTCATAGTGTTATTGGATGACATACTTATCTATTATAAGTCTAAAGAGGAGCATGAACATCACTTAAGACTGGTATTGCAAGTGCTGAGAGAACATCAGTTGTATGCAAATATGAGTAAGTGTTCTTTTTATCAAAAGTAGATCCATTACTTGGGACACATTATTTCAGAGTAGGGCATAGCAATAGATCCAGAGAAGACTAAAGACATTAGAGGATGGCCAACACCCAAAAATGTGTCAGAAGTCAGATATTTTATGGGATTTGTTGGTTACTACAGAAGGTTCATAGTAGGGTTCTCTAAGATTTCACATTCCATCACTTCTTTTCAAAAGAAGGGAACTAAATTTGAATGGACACTTAAGTGTGAAGATAATTTTAATCTGTTGAAGGAATTACTTACTAGTGCAACTGTGTTAAATATTGCTGACCCAAATGAAATTTTGTGGTATGTACAGATGCATGTAAGGAAGGACTTGGGAGAGTCCTCATGCAAAATAGACATGCCATTGGTTATGAGTCTAGAAATCTTAAGGAGCATGAGAGGAACTATGCCACACATGACTTGGAGCTCACTGCCATTGTCCACGCCTTGAGGATGTGGAGGAATTTTCTCATGGGGAAGAGATTTGAATTAAGGACAGACCACATTGGCCTGAAGCATTTTTTTGAACAAGCAACCTTGAATGCTAGGAAAACAAGATGGCTGGAATTTTTAAGCGAATATGACCTCGATATCAAGCATATCAAAGGAAAAGAGAATAAATTTGTCGATGCACTTAGTAGAAGAGTGCATATCATGCATGATACTGTTGTAAGTATGCATCAGTCAGACTTGAAGAGAAGAATTTTAGATGATCTTGTTAAAGATCAACATTACCTATAGGTAAAGGAAATATTACAGCAAGGAGATGTACAACATAAAATAAAGGAGTATGAGATAAAGGAAGATGGATTACTCATGCATAAGAATAGAATCTATGTTCCTAGTTCCAGAGAAGTGAGGAATTTGGTATTGAAGGAAATGCACAATGTTCCTTATGCTGGACATCCCGGTTACCAGAAAACGATTACAACAATAAGAAGCCAATTGTTTTGGCCAGGAATGAAAAAGGATGTTATTGATTACATCACTCGATCTATGGAATGTCAAAAGGTGAAGGTTGAGCATAGGCACCCCGCGGGTTTGCTACAACCATTACCAATCCTAGAGAATAAATGGGAGGTGATAACCATTGATTTCATAACTAAATTACCCAAGACAACAACGAAACATGATTCAATCATGGTGGTGGTTGACAAATTAACAAAAGCTACTCATTTTGTTCCTGTAAAAAAAACCCATACAATGACTAATATTGCAGAAATTTACATGAGGGAGATTGTTAGGTTGCATGGGATACCTAGGACAATTGTCTCGGACAAAGATACAAAGTTTACCTCCAATTTATGGAGGGGATTTTTTAAAGGATTTTGTTGGCACAGGGGTAGACCCAGGGTTCAACGCTACAACATCGCACCAACAAAACCCTAACTACTGACACTTTCGAAAACACCTGCGAAGCAGATGAAGTCTCACCCAAGGTAGAGGCAGGGGTGGTTACAGGACTTAGATGTATGCAACCTTAGATGGGACATAGATCTGTGATTCTAACACTTAACAAAGCACTCAACAATTAACATTCATCAACATCTAGTCTTAGTTATAATGCAGTTAAACCCTAATTATAGAGTATCATAGTATTCATTCAGATCTAAGGTATTTAAGCACTAAGCATATGTACATAAGTCAGATCTAACATCCATCCATACTATTAAGCACTAAGCATCAATAGATCTATCTATCATTCATCTATATTAAGGCACTAATCAAGTAAACACATCAATACATCGCACAAAGCATAGCAACATAGCATGTATGTGGTTCACCCCCACCCTGGGGCTACGTCCACCAACTCTTCTTTTCTTTATTATCTTTGGTCAAGCTTCTTATAGGCACATAGCATCCAAGTTCTAATCCACAGAAGACAAGAGATCTGCGTGCACTCTGCTAGATCCTCCTTCTTCTAGCTAGGGTATAGCACAAAGCCTTCACACAGTCTCTTACAGTTACTTGCACTAGCCTTGCAAGCTTCACACAATATGCACAAATCTCTTACAACTCTTGATCACATACATCCAACTCTAGCACTTAGCACACTGCCCTACTAGGTATTTATCCCCCCTTTATTACCTCTCTTATATACTTATTTATGCATTACAAAATAGGCCTAAATATCGGTAAACCCATGGGCCGACATCCCATACCCATTACATAATCTTGAATCCAAAAAAAAGCCCTAAAAGGGGTTGAGATCCTGCAATCTCCACTTCGTCTTGCGCTCCTCCTTCGACAGCCTATCAAAGTCCCAAAATTAGGTCAAACATGACCAAGAATCCTCAAAACTTGTTCAAGGGCCAACAGGCCCCCAACACTCACATGTGACTCATCCTGAGTCACTCTGATCTAACTAGTTATCCTTAAAAATCCTCAAGCTTAGCTCAAGCTTCTTCAACTTGTTTCTATGCCACAACCTCCTGCTCAACGAACTCTTGT
This sequence comes from Picea engelmannii, assembly GCA_009831015.1. NCBI lineage: Eukaryota > Viridiplantae > Streptophyta > Pinopsida > Pinales > Pinaceae > Picea > Picea engelmannii. Next base: position 782,988 of record ML782675.1, read on the forward strand.
ATGACTGCTTCATTGACAAGTCCTTCTAGGCAATGTTTAGCTATAGTGACGACTTGCTCCAGTTCCTCTCCTTGGCCTTCGATCTCTGTGAACAATTGCTAAGCCTCATCCTGCACAGGTTGGAGCCTCTGAGTTACCTCCATAACTCTGCTTTGAATAATGTGGACCTATTTTTGGGCAATGCACTTCTCTTTGGATCGCTTCATTCTTTCCACAGCCGACAGGGGCTTCAACTGTGCCTGTATTGTCTCTGCTTGCTACTTCTCTTCCTGTAGCTGTGAGTCCAGTGCCTTCAATTCTCTATTCTTAGTGAGTCGCTCATACGTTTGGGCACTGCAATCACTCAGTCGGTTGCATTCTAGGGTAAGGAATTTTATTATTTCAACTGTTCTTCGAGCAATTTCTTCTCTTTGGTCCCTTACATCCTGTGGGGTGTCGAGTACGATGCAGACCTCTAAGTCTACTATTTGTTGTTGTAGTTTTTGGATAGCTTCTATGAGATTCTCTACTTGGTGTGTGACTCGGTCTTCTACCTGTGGTTATAATCATGTCACAGAGTGGAGGGCTCTGTTGACTACTTCTTTCACTTTGAGTTTCTCTGCGAGCAACTATTCTTTTTCTTGTTGCATCTGTTCTTTCTCTTCTTCAAACTTTTCCTAGAGAGAAACCTTCTCGTGTCCTACAAATCTGCGTTTTTATATGATTATGCCTTACACTTTCTTCAAGTCATGGGTGGCTTGTTCTATTTCTTCTTGTGCGCAACGAAAGCAATCTTTGACCGCATCAACTAGTCGGTGGAGTTGGGCTAGCTCATCTCCTAACTTTGGTTCTCCTGATGGTAGGGGCACCGTGGAAACTACGCAACTGGACTGAAGGGCCTGTTGTACCCCTTATAATTTGACCTTAATTATGTCGTACATTTCCTCCTGCTTAGCTTCTTGTTTCTCCATGATTTCCAACAAAGCGCCATTTAGGGATGCTATGATGAAGTCAAAATCTTCATCTTGGTCATGGTGGTTCTCGATTTCTTCCGAGAAGAAGGTTTCGAGGGAGAAACCTTTCTCTTCTTCAGGGGATCGGTCTCATCTCTAGGCGGTGTTACTTTGCCTTGATTTTGGTTAGCTCCTTTGCTATTTATCTGTTCTACTTTGTCATCACCCTCTCGGTCAGGTGATACTGAAGTAGTCTTTCCTGAGGCGCAGCTTAAATATTGGGCCTCTTTGGTCTTCTTTGTTCTGCTGGGTCGAGGTGGATCATGTTCTTTGTGCATGGTCTCTGGGCTATCAGGGTCTTCCGAAATAAGGAGGTCTGCCGACCAGTCCTTAGTGATCTCCTCAAGGTCCTCTTCCGTGAGTTTGTAGTACGACTGAAGTTGCTCCTTATGTTCATCGGATCATGCTGTAATGTAGATGAAGTGTCGATCTATGCAGAACTTCATCAGGGGTAAGAACTTCTATAGGGTGTTCAGAGTCATGCAAGGTTTAGCTTTGATGTCTCTCTTCAAATGAAGGTAATATGTGTGAAAAACAACGTTCGACTACCATTGTTTTTTCATATCACTCAAGTACTAGAGTGTGGTGAACTTCGCAGCAACATACTTGAATGGTTCAATATATGGAAAGGTCTCACCTTCCGACATCTCCCAGGCAACAAAAGAGATGAGGATCAGGATCCATCTAAAGTGAAAATCATAGTCCTAATCATTTGCTTCGCGAAAATCTAGTTCCAGCTGATTAACTAGGTACTTCGCCCAGTTCATGTATAGACCTTCCATGCATTTCCCTGCGATGTCAATGAAAAATCCTGTGACCTGCATAGGTCTATTCTTCCTTACTAACTTTTCGGCTATTATCTGGTAGACTAGGCACACTGCGCCATTCTGGATGGAGGCTACCTTGTATCCTCGCATCCCCTTTTCAACATCATCGTATATATCCTTGATCTTCTATGCTAGTGCGTGATCTATGGATTTTCCTGGATAGAACTCTTGTGGGTTGGGTCCTTGCATACTTAATCCTGTGATCCTTTGGATCAACATCGGATCGACTGTGATACGATGGTCTAGCCATAAGTAGCCACCATGGTAACATGAAATAAATAGCTTGACACAGGCGTTGACTTCTTGGTGCCTTCCAAAGTGTGTGATTTTCATTACATTTAATAGGGTGGACTGCGCGAGGTTCATTGTCCATGGTTGGGGGATTATCTTTGATTTTTTCCCTTCATCTTGGTTAGGTATTTATATGGGGCGAGCATACTATAGTTCTTGCGATCTCCAAGGTTGAATTCACTAAACTTCAAAGCTGTGATCTTGTCCTGCTGCGCTCGAACTCCACATATTCCCTTCGGGAGGTACGTAGTAACCATGGTGTACTCAAAATATCTTGGCACGCTATCTCGACTCACCGTGCCGACGAGAGGCAGGATGTAATCAGGAAATATGGTCGGGATCAACTTCGTATTTGCTAGGTCATCTCTATGTTTTGTTCTCTTTTTTGTTGATGGTCGGGATGGTCCGACTCCGCGAGCAGTCAATGGAGAGGCTTGCACTCCTCTCGTCGATGAAGCTTGTACACCCACAGACATCACTCTTTCAGACATGAATCTCTCAGTCATGAGGTCGATGAGTACTTCCTTCATAGACTCTTCGAGTGCGCTAAGTTATTCGGACATACACGCTCGTGGTTGAATATCTCGGGTTCGAAGAGTAACTGATCAATGCAATGGGATGGATGGAAATAGCGCGATGATCACTGTGAAAAATAAACTATTCTGTGGGCTCAAATAGTCACGGTTAGAAAAAGTGTTCTCCTTGTGTAGCGCGATAGGATAAATAGATAACTTGGCAATGGATCTCTTGCAACGGGTGGGAATCCTTCATTAACTTAGTTTTGTCTATTATGGTGCGGTCCCAATGGTCTGGTGGTGAAATTTCTGACCATAAATTCCTTTCTACCCATTCGGGCCATCGGTCTAACAGTTACACTATTTCCAACGACTATATTTCTTTGCCATGGCGAAGTTCCATGTGGCATTGTTATGATATTCTGACGAAGTTCCAATTTTGAAAATTTTCCTTCTATGAGGTTCCCTCGGGAACCTTCTGTAACTTTTCGATCTTGGGTCTCTTCTTACTTAGTTTTCTAGCCTTATTTCTAGTGAGCTTCGTCTCAGAATTCTTGTTTCCATTATGATTCTTATCTTCTTTTAGCAGAGTAACTGATCCAAAATTGGATTCAAAAGCCTGACAGGGTTTAAAAATGCTCAAAAATGAAAGTGCTCGGAATGTGATGAAACCAGTACCATTACATCCGTCTTGTCTTCCTGATTCTGACGGTATATTTACTTCGTCAAATGGGCTCCTTATGAGTAAGATATCACGTTCTGTCCAAAAAGGAAAATAGGCAAAAAAAGGGGATGACTGTACAGTCCGTACAGTCCATACAGGCTGACGTGGCAGCTCCTGAAGGTGACACGTGGCAACTCCTGGAGATGACACATGGCAACCTTGGGTGAATATATGTGGCAGGTGATGGAGCACAGTATGGATAGACAGCTGGACCAATCTAGGGGTGACACATGTCACCACTATAAGGGTGACACGTGGCACGGATGACGTCAGCAGATGACGCGGAAGAGCTGACAATGCAGTGAATGGGCAGGTGATGTGGCGCACGGCTGACGCATGGCAGACACGTGGGACTACTCAACGATTGACACTTGGTGACTTGTGGTTGGTTGTTGAGGTGCCACGTGGCCTAGTCGTGGGCTGCCACGTGGTACCCTGTGGTTGGCTAATGGTTCTATGTAAAATTTTGTATGGTTTCGGCGTGGGTCGAACCTGCAACCTCTCTTCCGGGGTAACGGATTGGCAGGGCTGGGCTAACCGCCTGGCCCATGGATAATTCTTTTTATATAAATGGTAGCAATAACATTTGAATTTTGTTAAAGGTTCAAACGACAGAGGAAAGGGCTGGGGCTTAGCCCCAGCCCTCGACGTAAATATATGACCACAACCATAGAACTGGGAGCGCGGCGATTCGACGGGTGTGTGTGGATAAGGAATAGCCCACGGATCCTGGGTGGATCCCACAGGACTGGGGCTACAACCACTAAAAGTGCACGGTTATATTGTTAAAGCCGTGGACGTATGGAAGCACCCCACAACCAGGAGCGAGCCGAATACAGGGGGCCAACGCTTAGCCTTCGGGCTAGCGCTCGACCCAAAATCACGCCATATGACCCTAAATTAGGGGCACGCATTGGATGAAGGGGCTAATGCCCGATTCTAATCAAAAGTGGGTTTTATACTATACAATTTGGGATTTTATTGTTATTATGCCTGATATTATTGGATTTTCTCCATTTTTGGGAGATATTGGGCATTTTTGGAGCCCAAATTTTGGGAGGAAGTTGGAGATGAACAACCAACTTCAAATATATATAAACCAGGCCTATTTGAGGCCATGGGGAAGCATTCAGAGCAAAGTTATGCTGAAGGGAAGCCAAGCCAAATCCATTTTGTTGCAGGGAAGATTTGGAGGAGCAGACATTGTCGGGCCATTTCTGGGAGCTCCAAACATCCGTTTTGCGTGTCGTTTTCTTTGCAGGGTTCTTGAGATCTAGAAGAACATGATCAGATCATTCTTGTAACCAATTGACACTACAAAGATATATTTTTGATCTTTTTAACAGAAATAAAGAAGCCTCCCCCACAGAGACAAAGGCCCGGAGACGTAGGCAAAGTTGTGCCGAACTCCGTTATCAATATGCGTGTTATGGTTTGCTGTCTATTATTTTATTTCAGATCTGCAAATGTGTATATGGCTGTCATAATTCCTCTTCTTTCCTCATTCTTTCACTAAATTTCTCAAATGGTTAATTAACGCATGCAAAATTAAAACTCAACCATAGTCATTAAAAGATCCTACGGATCAAGTGGTATCAGAGCTAGTTGACGTTTGGATTTGAGTTTTGCATGTTAACCAGGGAAAAGCTACAACGTGGTGAAGGCGATCTTGTTGCAGAGAATCCATTAATTGGATTGAGAAAGAGAGCTTCTCACAGTGAGAAGATGGCATCAGAAGAAGGGATTTCTTAAGATGAGAAAGAATTCCGGAAAACATTCCATGCTATGTCGGAGATGGTGAAAGTTTTGTACGAAGATTACTTGGAATGGAAGCGACCAGTTTTGGGTGATTCTTCAAAGGGAAAAAGTGAAGAGGAAGAGGACCATCCTCACATTCCTCCTTCACCTCCATCAACACCTCCTTCTTCTCCTTCTTCTTCAAGTTCAAGTTCTAAATCTAATGAGAAGAAAAATGTTCATAAGAATAAACAT
>ML782675.1:789031-810668 GCA_009831015.1 Picea engelmannii
ATAAGGGTAATCATGCGACACACTAAGATAGACACATTAATCGACAGTGGATCTCAATCTAATCTAATCTCAGAAGAATTGGTTAAGCAATTGGGATTAAAAATACAAACTCATCATAAGCCTTACACACTTAAATGGATAAGAAATCATCATCAAATGCACATAACAAAGCAATGCACAATCAAATTTTCAATTTCATCTAAGTATGTGGATGAAGTAACTTGTGATGTTGTGTCGTTAAGAGAATGTGGAATGGTCTTAGGTATCCCATATTTATATGATCGTAAGGCAATCTTCTATAGGACAAAGAATCAATATCAATTCACTAAAGAAGGTTAGGATTATGTGGTTCATGCTCATCATGTTAAAGCAAATAAAACACTTCAAACAATGGAACAATTAAAGAAGGCAGTGAAAGCAAGCAACAAACCAATAATTGTTTCAAATGAAGTAATTGATCTTAAGCAAGAACAAGACATGATTATTGAATGGAAAATCAATCATAAGTTGCTTCAAGTTAAACTCATGTCGTGCAAATACTTCAAGTATATCATCTCATTTGCAGTCATCTTTTTGATGCTGTCATTAGCAATGTTTTCTACATGGATGATAGTGGCTTCCGTAAGATGTAACAGGGTTAAAATGGCTAACAATATACTGTCAGTTGTCATGATTGTGTTACAGTTGATCTTGATGAGACAGGTACACAGGACAGAGATCAGAGACAGCGGACAAGCCGGGTGGCCTATCCTGAGCTTGTTGACTGGTCAATAACCTTTTGGGGACCAAAAGGTCTTTTTGTGGGGAGGTGTGATCCGAAATTGGATCCAGAAGCCTGATAGGGTTTAAAAATGCTCAAAAATGAAAGTGCTTGGAATGCAACGAAACTAGCACCATTGTGTCTGTCTCGTCTTCCTGATTCCAGCGGTATATTTACTTCGTCAAACGGGCTCCGTATGAGCAAGATATCGCGTTCTGTCTGAAAAGGCAAACAAGCAAAAAAAGGGGATGACTGTATAGTCCGTACAGTCCATATAGGCTGACGTGGCAGCTCCTGAAGGTGACACATGGAAGCTCCTGGACATGACATGTGGCAGCCTCAGGTGATGACATGTGGCAGATGACAGAGCACAGTACGGACAGACAGCTGGACCAATCCAGGGGTGACACATGTCACCACTGTAAGGGTTACATGTGGCACAGATGATGTCAGCAGCTGACGTGGCAGAGCTGACAGTGCAGTGACTAGGCAGGTGATGTGGTGCAAGGCTGACACATGGCAAACACATGGGACTAATCAACAATTAACACTTGGCGACTTGTGGTTGGTTTTTGAGGTGCCATGTGGCCCAGTCGTGGGCTGCCACGTGGCACCCTGTGGTTGGATAATGGTTCTATGTAAAATTTTGTATGGTTTCGGCGTGGGTCGAACCCGCGACCTCTCTTCCGGAGCAACAGAATGGCAGGGCTAGGCTAACTACCTGGCCCGTGGGTAGTGCTTGTTATATAAATGACAAGAATAATATTTGAATTTGGTTAAAGGTTCAAACGACGGAGGAAAGCGTCGGGGCTTAGCCCCAGCCCTCGGCATAAATATACGACCACAACCATAGAACCGGGAGCGCGGCGATTCGGTGGGTGTGTGTGGATAAGGACTAGCCCACGGATCCCGGGCGGATCCCATAGGACCAGGGATACAACCACTAAAAGTGCGCACGGTTATATTGTTAAATCCGTGGACGTATGGAAGCACCCCACAACCAGGAGCGAGCGGAATACAGGGGGCCAACGCTTAGCCTTCGGGCTAGCGCTCAGCCCAAAATCACGCCATATGACCCTAAATTGGGGGTGCGCATCAGATGAAGGGGGATAATGCCCGATTCTAATCAAAAGTGGGTTTTATACTGTACAATTTGGGATTTTATTGTCATTATGCCTGATATTATTGGATTTTCTCCATTTTTGGGAGATATTGGGCATTTTTGGAGCCCAAATTTTGGGAGGAAGTTGGAGATGAACAACCAACTTCAAATCTATATAAACCAGACCTATTTGAGGCCATGGGGAAGCAATCAGAGTAGATTTATGCTGAAGAGAATCCAAGCCAAAGCGATTTGTTGCAGGGAAGAGTTGGAGGAGCAGACATTGTTGGGCCATTTCTGGGAGCTCCAGACGTCTGTTTTGCGTGCTGTTGTCTTTCCAGGGTTCTTGAGATCTGGAAGAACATGATCAGATTAGTCTTGTAACCAATTGGCACTGCAGTGATGTATTTTTGAGCTTTTGAACAGAAATAAAGAAGCCTCCCCCACAGAGACAAAAGCCCGGAGACGTAGGCAAAGTTGTGTCGAACTCCGTTATCAATCTGTGTGTTATGGTTTGTTGTCTATTATTTCATTTTAGATCTGCAAATGTGTATATGGATGTCATAATTCCTCTTCTTTCCTCATTATTTCACTAAATTTCTCAAATGGTTAATTAACACATGCAAAATTAAAACTCAACCATAGTCATTAAAAGATCCTATGGATCAATAACTTCGCGTTGTTGAGATTCTTTCCTAGAAATCAGGGGTAATACTTCATCTGTATCTAGAATAGGTACTTTAGTCTTTTGCAAGTCTTCTAGGCACTTCCCGCTTCGACATTCAAGTATCTGGTTTTAAATAGCTTTGCTCGGTTCTCATGTTCTTCAATCAAGTGTGCGATCCTTTTAGTCATGAAATCTTTCAACTCTTGCTTCTTTTGTTCTAAGACTTCTTCTTCTTTCCTTCTGGCCTGATCTCCTTCAATCCAAGGTTTTCCTAGTAACATAGCAAATGGAGTGTTGTTCTCAATAAATTTAACAACTTCAAATTCTTCCTTTGTCAAAGTTCTATGGGAACTCATAGATATTTGGGTAATTCTTCCACATAGGGTTATCAACTTTCCTCTGAATAATCTCATTCCTCCCAATGAAGGAATCATAGCAGGCTCCCCTAAAAGTTCCCAAGTTCTTTCTTTCATGATATTCACCTGTGTTTCCTCATCCAGAACACAGTCAATGTCATAGTCTCCTATTCTTGTTTCAATGCACTCTTTTTCTTTAAAGATCCATGATAAGCTAATATGTTGGTGGTCATTCAAGGTTTCTTTCATATGTAGCAATACTTTTTCTGATTCTTTCTGGGGTTCTCTCACGGTTTCAGTTTCTGGATCTGCCTTAGGGTTTTCTTGGTTCATTTTAATCCTTTCAACCTTAGCAATCATTCTAGGGAAATCCAAAACTTCATGGTCCATAGATTTGAAACAGAGGCAACTAGGTCTTCTTCCAGGGAATTCCTTAGTAATATGTCTTGATTTTTTGCAACTGTAACAAAGGGTTAATCCTCTCTTTCTCTTAAATGATCCCTAGCCTTTCCTGTACTGCATGCCAAGATCATGGTAGCTAACCTACAACAAATTGTTTCTAGGACCCTACATCCATTTGTTAATCCAAACATTCTCTCTATGCATAGGTATAACATATATTTCACTATTCTTATCAGATCTACTCATATCAAATATTATTTCTTCTATCAGTGCCCTAGTTTTCAAGCTAGGAAAAATCTTATCAAACATACCTAGATCCATACTTTAGAAACAAAAATTCCCCCTAATCTTATATTCAACAGAGCATAAAGATTCCATATCTAAAACCTTTCACTATTCTTACCTCTATCAGAGCACAAAGCGTTCAGATCTTACCTCTTTTCTTCAGATCGGAATTATTTTCTTAGAACAAAGCTTCACAAATTGAGTATAATACTACACACTAGAGCGACAGATCTGTTCACAGAGCTTTCACAATTTCAGGTTAGATATTCGCACAAAGCTTCTTTTTACTCAGTTCCCAACAATCACAGTTTCAGGTCGGATATTTGCACAAAGTTTCTTTTTCCTCAGTTCCCCAAAATCACAGTTTCAGGTCCTCGCAATGGAACAATTTGTTGGCACAAGGGCAAACTAAGGGTTCAATTCTACAACAACGCACCAAAAAAACCCTAACTACCGACCCTTTTGGAAACACCTACAAAGCATATGAAGTCTCACTCGAGGTAGAGGCAGGGGTGGTTGCAGGACTCAGATGTCTGCAACCTTAGCTGGGACACATATCTGTGATTCTAACACTTAACAAAGCACTCAATAGTTAACATTCATCAATATCCAGTCTTAGTTACAGTGCAGTTAAACCCTAATTACAAAGCATCACAGTATTCATTCAGATATAGGGTATTTAAGAACTAAGCATATGTACATAATTCATATCTAACATCCATCCATACTATTAAGCACTAAGCATCAACAGATCTATCTATCATTCATCTATATTAAGGAACTAAGAAAGTAAACACATAAACACATCAATACATCGCACAAAGCATAGTAGCACAACATGTACGTGGTTCACCCCCACCTTGGGGCTATGTCCACCAACTCTTCTCTTCTTTATTATCTTTGGTCAAGCTTCTTACAGGCACATAGAATCCAATTTCTACTTCGCAGAAGACAGGAGATCTGCGTGCACTCTGCCAGATCCTCCTTATTCTAGCTAGGGTATAGCACAAAGCCTTCACACACTCTCTTACATTTACTTGCACTAGCCTTGCAAGCTTCACTAGTATGCACGAAGCTCTTACAACTCTTGATCACATAGATTCAAGTCTAGCGCTTAGCACACCATCCTAATAGGTATTTCTCCCCCATTTCTTACCTCGCTTAGCTACTTATTTATACATTACAAAATAGGCCTAAACATGGGTAAACCCATGGGCTGACATCCCATACCCATTACATAATCCTGAATCCCAAAAAGGGCCCTAAAAGGGCCGAGATCCCACAATCACTGCTTTGTCTTGCGCTCCACCTTCGACAACCTGTCGAAGTCCCAAAATTAGGTCAAACATGACCAAGAATCCTAAAAACTTGGTCAAGGGCCAACGTATTTGGTACAAATCTAAACTTTAGCACAACATACCATCCACAGTCAGATGGACAAACAGAGAGGGTCAACCGAGTGATTGAAGATATGATGAGAATGTATGTGAAGTATAAGCCCTCCAAGTGGGAATATTACTTGCACTTGGTTGCGTTTGCATATAATAATGGGTATCAAGCTTCATTGAGAATGAGCCCATTTGAAGCCTTGTATGGTAGGAAATGAAATACTCTAGTAAGTTGGGACAACCCAACAGATAGAGTGGTACATGGGCCAAATATTCTCAAGTATATGGAAGACCAGATGGTTAAGATCAAGAAGAATTTAAAAGCAGCTCAGGATAAACAGAAAGTTTATGCAGATAAGAACAAGACAACTATAGAATTTAAAGTAGGGGAGCATGTACTTTTGAAAGTGAAGCCCATGAAAATCTTCTTGAAATTGGGTAGTTGTACAAAGATGACAGCCAGATTCTGTGGTCCATTTGAAATATTCGATAGAATAGGGCCAATTGCATACATGCTTGCATTGCATGCTTCCACAAATGTGCATAATTTATTTCATGTCTCTTTACTAAATAAATATGTACATGATCCTAACCATGTTATTGATTGACATCTTATTCAGGTAGAGACAGAGGGAGAATTTCAGGTTCAACCAATGCGGGTATTGGACAAAGAGGTCAAAATGCTCAGGAATCGAGTTATAGAGCTGGTAAAAGTTCAGTTGACCTCCTACAGTCCTAAAGATTCTACCTAGGAGTATGAATATGCCATGTGGGCAGAGTAACCACAATGTTTTGAATAAATTTTGAGATTTTGATCTCTATTTTGTATATGCACTGAGGACAGTGCCAAAATAAGGGGGAGGGGATGTAACACCCTAGATTTTGAGCCCCATATTAAATAATGTATTTTTTCAATTGTCAAGAGACCAGAGGGCCCAAACAATTATTAAAAGGACAGTGTTCCCAATAAATGTAATTTTTTTATCATTATTAATAATATATACATCGCTGGCATCTAGACGGACAAGGACTAGAGTTATAGGGGAATATGATTCCACAAGAGAGGGGGCTTAAGGGGATAAATTTTTGTTTCCTATTTTAATTACCATTTTTTCTAAGGGAGTGGATCAGTTACATGAGATTCTTGGGGAAGGCCAGGAGGTTCTTGATTCCCCACAAAAATAATTAATCCCATCCCTGTTCTGATTGGGGGGGTTGGCTCATTCACTCCTTCACTTATTCTTTCATTCCATTCTTTCCCTCATGCATTCATTCACTGATTTTTCATTGTTTCTCACTTGGGGTGAATACCTCACTCCATTCATTTCCTTCACCCATTCATATTCCTCATCTGTGTCTTGGCTTGGGGAAAGGAAATGAACCATTGAAGAGAAGCCATGGTATCATTGGCTGTATAGGTCACTAGTGTAATCTAGCCATGACTTGAGGCCTGGACATCTGAGATGCATGGCTTGTGTCCATATTTGTTCATAGTTGTGAGTCCTGAGACTTTCAACATGGAGATTTTGGACCAGGTGCGTTGGATCCCTGGAAGGAGAAGGACTGCTTGAGGGACAACGTGGAAGAGAAGGGTGGAGATCCAGTCTCTTGGGTAGTGCAAGCTGGGTAGAAGAGAGTTGGGTACTTGGATTGTTGTGAGTGCTGGGAAAGTTTTTGAGAGCTTGAGTGCTAACTAGTTCGAGAAGCCAAGTAACACTCTGGAACCGTCCTTGTGTATTTGTAGTCGTGGCTTGGGGGTGACACCATTGTTGAAATCTAGAGAAGTAGTGTTTTATGGTTGGGTGGAACACCCTTGGTCTGTAGCCAGTTGGTGTCTTATTTTATAAATATAAGTGCTCTTTGTTATGGTATTATTTATCTATATATGAATGTATTTTGTTGTTTATTTATTTATCGTTTAATTGAATCTTTAGAATATGCATGTTTGATGGTTATTGATGTGCATGTCGTTAGATATTTTATTTTATGTGACCTTATTAATTTAAAAAACTATCGGTAAGAGAAAGAAGTCCAAGGGTGGGATTGAAGGTGGCATGCCCCATCCTGTGGGTGGTGGGGTGTGTTACAAGGGAGACCCTAAATCTTTGTGTTATTGTTGTGGACAAACCAATCGGTGAAATTTCAGTTTGTGAGTTCTAGGTTAGTGGTTTGAACCTCCTCTTGATTTTCAATGGTTTACATTTTTAGATTAGGTATGACTTCACCCCAGTGGAACCCATGTCAAATATTTTTATAGCTAGGACAAGAATTGGGGGTGATTATTGTGAAAGGATCATAGGAATTTCCCCTAATATCTACACTAGTCTGATGGATGAGACAAGGGATTTCTTGTGCTAGTCCAATGCAATTTTTTATCCCATTCTACACTAGGAGCACAATTTTTGGGGGAAAAAGATGCACTGGTATTGAGCAAAAGATGAGGAGGTGACTTACAAAATGTGTTTTTGTGAAATCATGGATAGCTATAGATTCCACTAGCATGAGAGAGAGTTTGAATACATATGAAATGTTATTAGTGGAAGCCAAATTGTACAAGGGTCCATAACTCAGTATGGATTACTCAATTATGGTGATAATCTAATTATGAGAGAAGCAGAGGGGATCCTCTCTTAGAATGTTGAGTATTGGGATCCAAATATAGTGGCATTCATGGTTTAAGGAGATTTGATAGAGTTGACTCTCCAAGACATATACTTTCTCACTAGACTACCAATGATGGGGTTAGTCAAAGACATTTAGTCATTTCTTCCTCATGGGGTGAAGTTAAAAGACTCGGTGTAGACCCATGGAAACAAATGCTAGGGTCAAGGATGGTGTAATCCAAATAGAATATCTAGAGTAATTGGAGATATGATTTATTGTAGCGGTAGTGGTTCACATAGTGAGGACTCATGCTCCTTACAAGATATTAGGTGGGTTTATGATGCTCATTGAGAGAAATCTTGTTGGGACTTATTATGGGTGGGCCCAAATGTTGTTGACAATGTTGAAGAACCAACTAACCTCCTATATTGAATGATTTCATGAAATAAATATGACATGACACACTAAAATGTGTCTCTAGCATTATTTAATTCGAAGGGCATAACAATGTACAAAATATTCCCCCATTGACTAGTGAAGGAATTCTTATATTAATCTTAGGGTCGAATCCAAATATTACTATATGATGAGAATCCATCCATGAAGGAAATAATATCATGGATAATGCATGCATCGATGATTTTATCGATAAATGACATTGTGTAATTGTCTTTAGAACAAGCATGAATGAGATCACTAAAATTGGTATAGACACAAAGTTTTCCTTGTTTTTTCACAACAAGGATGAAGTCAGAAACCCATGAAGTGTATGTAATTAAATAGATGAATCACATCGAGAAAATTTTATCACTTTGGATTTGATCATGGGGGCTTGCCAAGGTGAATAGGTTGTTGTTTTTTACAGAAAAGGTTGGCATACAACCATGCATCAATATGATATTCGATAATGGCAGGATCAATTCCAAACATATCTGAATAAGGCCACGTAAAAACATCAGGAAAATATTGGAAAAGGTCTTTGTAGGCAACATTCTCTTAAAAAAAACATTTTTCTCTAAGAAGGATGTTTTGAGTGACACAAATATTAATAGAGATATCCACCTTAATTATAGGTGAAATATTGGCTATATTCCCTACTTCAAATGCATAAGGGTTAGGAATACAATTCTTAAACCAATCAAATTTTCCATAGGGGAGAAAGTCCTTTGTTTCAACAATTCAAAGGTCAAAGGGACTCGTCTATTGGAATAAAAAGTAGGAATGGTGATGCATATCATCCTATGGGTAATCATGATGGTTAAGGGTCTCTATAAGTTTTTCATTAGAATGAAAGATATGGGTACTAGAGTCCACATATTCAAGCAATGTTGTGGTAGGGGTAGAAGAAGGGATAGTGAACCATATTTTAACTCCATAGGAATGAGAATTTTGGCCCACATAATACACTTCTAGAGAGAAAGACCTGGAATAAAAAAAGGGGGTTTCCACTAATGTTGAGACCAAGAGGACACCGAACATAGAAATAGTGGTCCCATGGAGGTTGAAAATTAAAAAAAAAGTGTATGGTATTCTCACTAGGTCTTTCAAGAGGAGGTATGATTTTAACAATCAATTTCCCACTTTTTGAAAAAAACCTTTTAGATGTCAAAGGAAAAAATCATTCACAGATTGAGTTGGTTTATCCTCTAGAGAGGAATCAAGACAAGGAACAATGGTGACGGCATATTGAAATTGGGGTAACTTGGGACACTGATGAGAATGATGATTGTAAGTATCACACAGATCAAAATAATGATTGGTTTGAAAGGACTTAATGTAGTTTGTTGATGATTCACAAAGAGATATTTCCACAATGGGTGTGGATGGGTTCAATCCTAAATCATTAGAATTCAAAATTTCCTTTAGTTTTGGGAGAAGTGGAATATTTTTGGATGCATGGCCATAAGATCACATAAATCACACAAAGGGATAGCTCTCGATACAGTGGCTTGGGAGCCATAGCTTGTCCAAAATTGGTAGTGCCTCACAAGAGATGTATTAAAAGTAGAAAACATTGTTGAGAAGATCAAGAAGATCCATTTTCAAGTTCGAAAGATGTTGAATAAGTCACCGGAAAATTATAAGGATAGACATGACTAACACATAATAGAGAGAAAATTTATAGCGGGAGATAGAGTATGGTTACAATTGAATACGGAAATATGACAAGGTCTTGGTAAGAATATCAAGGCTCTGTGGTATATTCCTTTTGAGTTATTGGAAAAGGTGGGCATCAATGCCTATAGACTTAGTCTACCCCCATACATGCACATTTACTCAGTAGTGAATGTGGATAATATCAAACCCTATGAGTCTTCCATGTTGGATCAAGGGGAGAAGTAGGTCCTACCTTCCATAGAGGAATTAGCACTAGATGCTCAAGCAAAGTTGGCATAGGACATAGTTTTGTAGAAGCGGTCTAGAACTACAATAAAATGGAAACATGACATTTGGTATATTGGATTGGAAGAAAAACTTCCATACAAAGGAAATTGGTACTCCGGGGAGAAGATAGAGGAAAACATTCCTCACCTCCTTCAGTAAATATTTTGGGGACCAAAATACTTCCTAACAGGGATGATTTTAAGGATGTAAGTTTATTTTAAAATGTAGAAACCTTGGCGAATATTACTAATCCTTCATATGCCAACTATAAAATGTTTGGCGATATTTTTGTAAAAATATTCAAATTTCAAAGGATTTTATATAGTTTGTATAAAATTTTGGTGATTTTAAAGGTAAAACAATTTTATCCTATAGAATTTGGGTGAATCATTTTTAGAATAGCAAATCTTTTTTTTGGAAAAACCATGGAAAATTAGCCCATGAGAGAAATTTAGCCCCTAAAATCATCCCTGCTTCCTAAATGAGGAGGTATGATCTGGATTGGATCATTATATTATTTTTCATCCATATCGATTCCTCTAGAGTGAAAAAAATGGTGGAATCATATTGCAAGGCCATTTTAGTGGTAGGTCTCAGTTTGGAAAATTGGAGTCGGATACCTTCTCGGGCCATTTTGAGGCATTAAATGACATCTTTTAGGGTTCTGGTTTCTAGGATTAATGACCACACCCTTGATGATGTTCTAAATTGTGATATCTTTCAACTGGTGCTTCAAACTCCTCAATCAAAACTTGTATTTAAAATTTATTCCTCCCACAAGTTGACCTACCGTGTTGACCACCATGGTGTGAGAGGATGTCGCATCAACCCACATTACTCACACATATAGAGCTAGCCACATATATAATTTCAATAATATTATATAAGGTTCAAAACCTTAACAGAGTTGAGGGTTGAGGAAGTAAAAAACCTACCCCTAGATGGCTATCGAGTTATGTTAAATATTGGGACCCTAAGAGGAGAAGGGGTTCCATTCTACATTATTGTATTTTTTTCCATAGAAGAACATAACAACTGGGAGTGGGAAATTAGAGAACCTAATAGAGGGGGTTAAAGTTTTGTAGCATCCTAACAAGACATAGGTCTTAGGTAACTCCATAGAGAGTACCTTCTCCTTTGTACTTGTGTTATTTCCATATCAGGGAAAAGAGAGTAGAGAAGCCTCACTTTCTAGCTGTATTTTATCCTGTAAGGGTTTCCTTGAGAAAATATTTGTGTTATTTTGTGGATGGTGTGTGATTGTATTTTATTGTTCTCTATTTTTCATATTTGATCTATTTCATGTATAAGCAAAAAACAATAGTTAAATATTTTGGAATCTAAAGGAATTTAACTTTCATAATATAGATTTCTATTCTTTATTTATCAGATTTATTGTGACGAACTGTTCGAGTGGAATATCCACAACAAATTACAGATCAATGCACCATATATGTAGGTCTCAAGTCTCTTATACAACCAATTTCTATAATGATTCTATATTATGAGATTGCATTTCTAATCTAAGAAAGGAAATTGTATTCACACCTTGGTGAAACCAAATTGTTAAATCAAATCACACTTGAAAAATGGAAATTCACACATGCATAGTTAAATTTAAACTCACACTTGTAGTTTAAGTATAAATTACACACTTTCATAATTAGATATAAATTATGTCTGAGAGTAACCACATTGTAGTAACTCTCTTCTAATTTTCATTATGAATCAAATGCAAGATCTCACTAATATATTTATTAATTAAAAACATATAACCACACAATCATGCTTAAATTCTATAAACAATAACACAAGGAAAATGACCAAAAACACTTATATTATGTTGAGTGGGCCTTGCCTAAAAAAATAGAGGTGTTGGGATTAAGCTATAGTAGAATTAAATGGATGGATATAACCTACTCATTACTCAAAGGAGCATATGGAAAATATTAATCTAGAGTTCCCTAGATTAGAACAAGTCTTCAAAATATCAAGAGATCTGTCTTTCAATCACAAACAAATTTATCTTAGTCAATAGTGCTAGCTGGAAAACCCCCCTTTAACTATACTGGGGTTTAAGATATAGACAAAGTGAATCTAGTTTCTACTCTACCCCAAACATACCAAAACAAATGAAAATAAATAAAGAAGAGAGAAGATCGGTAATTGTACCTTTTATCCCACATCTGGTGATAATTTCCTCAAGCTATGTAGTTCCAAAGACTGCAAGTCTCCTCCCAAGGCTGACCTGCATCCAAAACTAGGCAAACAAGGACTACAAGCATGCTATTTATATTCATGATTTAGGGTTAGATATAAAATGCTATGTATAAATCAAAGAAAATACACAAAACATTATCATTTGGGATAGGGAAAAGAGATTATTTTATTCATCAAACAAAGACTGAAACTTACAATTTGTTTCAGCCACCGTTCCACGAACCTGGTCCAGGCTCCTCTTTATAATGCTCCAAGTGCAGCTTCAATAGGCCTCTTCTCTCAATATTCTGATCACCTCAAGGGAAGGGAATGGATTGAATGGAAGAAGAAGGGGTTGAAGAGGGAATGCTGAGGCAATATCTCACAAAAGGTAGCAAAATCTTAGGCAAGGACGGGAAGTGAAATTGGGTAGAGTTTCACTATTCTTATGCTTAGATATGAAATGGGGCCCCAACACCTCCTTCTATACGACAAAAGGATGGTTATTCGGTTGGGGGATGGGTTATAACAGGTGAATTGGTTGGGAAACCTCCAATAGCCTGTGAATTTCACTAAATTCCTCACAACTTTTTAAGTTTTGAAACTTTTGCAAGCATACGCGGGATATTTAGTGTGAAACAAGAGTATGTACATGGGTTTTCTAGCATGAAACAAGCGTATGTATGCAGGTTGTATTGGTTCAGGGCACGTACATGCTCTAAAAAATGGTTTTTTAAGACGAGATCCTCAACAGTGCTTTGGAAAAATATGCAAGTAAGAGGGCCAAGGCCATGTACGCATGAATAGGGAATTTTAGGGCTATAACAGATGACCCCTAATGTGTGAGGTCAGAAGCGAAACTAATGGCCAAAATACATTACAACATCTTCACCAATGTACAAAATCAAGTGAGCCCGAGACCAGAGTTCGGGAGGTGCCATCTGCAAAACAACAATTGTCTCTCTGAGGTGGGCATACCCATGCTTGGGATGAATTGAACCATGAATGCCAATCAAATACACTACAGATCCATGTCATATAACTATATAAAGTGTAGCCATGAGCAATACACATCAGATCTACATCTCAAAATCATTTGAATATATACAAGTATAGTATGCATCTTCAATAAGTTAGTGATGCCTACAGCTGGAGATGAGGTCTTCATAGCTCGAGAAATGACTTCAAGATATTCAAAAATCAGGTAGGAGTACAATGGGAGTGTATAAGTCACTACCCTGAGGTGTTCGATAGTCTGTTGGGAAAATACATGAGGATCTCGATGACTAGACAAAAAACTCAATCGATTTCGAATCTGGACTTGACTGGACTCTTGGGATAGCCGACTCATGAGAGTAAAGAGACAAACTGTAGAAAGACCGACACAGGTTGGGTAAAACTTCCCTTGGAAAAAATCATGACAGATGATCAGACTCAGGCAACATGACATTAACATAAGTTTGTGATGCTGGAGGAAACACAAACTCTCCATGTGGTTGGAAGAGTAACCAAATGGAGGAGGACATAGCTCTATGTAGCGAGAAAAACTTCCTAAGTTCATACTAGATCCCAATGCTTGACGAACAAATGGAAGGATGTGCTTTGTCTAAGGGAGACTATCTTTGCTGTCGAAAAAAGAATGTATATTTCACGTCCCCTCTTTTTGGAATATTTGATTTTTTTGTCTTTTTCAATTTTTTAAGAGCTTGAAAAAGGATAAAAGAATGCTATGTTACAAAGGAGGAACAAGTGTCGTGACAAACAAACCAATTCCAGGTGCACGGAACACACTAATGCTCAGGGCAAGAAGACATGTGCAGGATAAGGACACTCAGGGAAAATTCCTCCATGGGTCAAGGTGTCAGGTCCCAGATGCAAGAAGTAATGTAAGGCTTGCATATAAGGAATGCTTCAAAGGTTCAGTTGAGAGAAACATGGAGCCAACATTAGGACAAAGACACAAATATGAGACTCGCAAAATGTGATTAAGAAAGACACAATGAGACCCCTTCTATGTAATTTTTTCGAGCCCATAGAAGGTAAGCTCGGTAATTTTTTAACATTTAGAGAGTATGAAAAAACACAAAATAAGACTCTAGGGAGTACCTTTTTCGAAGATAGTCTATTCGGTTCAAAAAAGGGTTAAACTTGCATCGAAAAAACGTCTATTCAAAACGATTTTAACGAGCGTGACAAAGACAAGATCACTCATAAATCTTTTCAATTTTAAGGAGTCTGAAAAGAGCTTAACTATGGAATCACAACATTTTTCTGATTTTAGTCTCCCTAGCCCGAAAAAGTATAAAAGTAACTAAGCATAAATCTCCTGACGAGACAAATATCCTGAGGCGTACCTTTTTCTTCTTTAATCTACAGGCTAGAAAAAGGGTTAAACTCATGCCAATAGATGTTGTTCTGGAACAATTTTAACGAGTGTGAAGGAACAAGATCACTCGACGATCTTTTCAATTTTAGGGAGTTTGAAAAGAGCTTAACTATGGACTCCAGGGGGGGTGAGGGTTCCTTTTTCGTAAGTAATCTCCGAGGCCCAAAAAAGGTGATAAACCAAAACCAAGGAGAATGTTCCTTTTTCGAAGATTTAGTCCATCAGACCTGAAAAGGGGTTAAACTTACGCTTGCGAATACTCTTCTAGTGAACTGAGGTTCCTAGAGCATACCTTTATTCATAAAATTAGCCATCCGGACTGAAAAAGGGGTAAACTACCGCCAAACAAATGTGCCTTCAAATTTGAGTTTGGCGAGCATGAAGGACAACAAGATCGCTCGACAATATTTTCATTTTTAGAGAGTTTGAAAAGGGATTAAAGAAGACTCTAGGGGGGTACTTTTCTCAGTTAATCCAGACGAGATCGAAAATAATAAATACAGTCTCGTTGGATGTTGCTCTCAAATTTCAAAGCGAGCTTGAAAGACAACAAAGAGTTCTCATTTGGGAGTCCCTAGGGTAAGGCCTAGAATGATGGTGCATCAAAAGAATGAGGCTTTATCTCATAATCATGATAGGATTAACAAGGACTCCCAAGGCTATAGTCATTACTGACAGCATGGATGCCAAAATGTAGCAAGGATCTACCTAGGGCATCCATGTAAAGGTAGTCTGGACCACCTAATTATGACACTTCTAGAGAAGCAATGAAGGTTCTGTGTCGCACTTCGGTGGGGTCGATCTTATGGCAAAGAAAAAAATACAACAAGATGCAGAAAGTGAAAATGAAATCCTAACTTATATGAAAAAAGTTTGAAAAAATGACTTTTACCAAAGGATACCCAAAAAGTGACCCACCCCAAAAATTACCAAACCAAAATAAAAAGAGTATTGGAACAACCAATAATAAACTCAAAAGTGGAGTCGAGTGATCACCAAGCTAGAAAAAATGACAAAGGGGGTAAAAAGGGGGGAAAAGGGGCCAAAAAAGTCTACAAATAGAAGTTGACAACTCATTTTTACCATTGCAATTTGAAAATAAACCAAAAGGTGAAAATACCCCTTTGCGAAAAGAGTAGATTCTGGGAGCTTCAATGGACAAAACGACCTTATGTTTGGACCAAGTAAGTGCAAGTCACTCATACTTGCAATTTAATTCATTTTTTATGCTTTAATTTTATGTTTTGAGGGGGATTCTCTTGTAAAAAGAGCGGCCCTGCATGTATCCAAGTTGTCCAAGGCCAACCCGCATATGTACTCAGGCAGGAAACCACCAGCCCACGTACATACATGAATATGTACAAAAAAACCCATGTACACCTTTGTAGACCTTGAAAAAATAAAAAGGAAAGTACGAAATCTCCTCCATTTTTCCATGAAACAGGATGTATTTTCACTGGAGGGAGAGAGAGCATGAGGATATTGATTTTTTGGTCGAAGAGGACCCATAGCCATTGCTGCACTGAAAAAGTGTGATCTATGGAAGTTCTTCCAATGTCCGTTCATGAGGGCAAAAACTAGGCTACTCAATGCTCTTGTGGAGTATTGGCATACTGATGTAGAGGTAGTTATTGTAGAGGGTCAATCACCGACCCCATCCAAAGAGGACATATACTTGTTGACTGGCCTCGAGGGGAGAGGGGAACTGGTTAACCTGAGGACGTTTCCTCCTGGGCCTTTCAACATCGAGGATTACATTCAGATGTACTGTGAGGCCGACACTCAGAAGGTAGGTTATTAGGTACCAATCCACAATATCACGAACCTATCTATGTGTGTGATCTTACTCTTGATCGGGTGGATTACTAGATTCATAACCCTTCACTAGGCCTCCCGGGCACACATGCATTGTGCCATTCAGTGTTTGAAGGCCAACATTTTTGAATGGAGTACAACCATGTTGATATGCATGAAGAGACAACTTACAGAGTTTCAACGATGTACTAACAAGAAATTTGGGTTTGGTACCATTTTGTGCTCCTCATTTGAGAGGGTTCCCAGTCTTAGTCCTAGAGAGACAATACGGGGGCATGTAGCATCCTTCCCAGCAGTGACTAGGTGGGAAACATTGTTGCCTTGACAAGGTGGAGGGAGGATCATAGAGACCTTCAATGAAAAATTATTTGACTGGCGGGCATGTCAGATCCTGGTGATCGAGGATTAACCATATGTCAGGATAAACTTCACCAGAGACTCGATCATGCCTATACCTCCTAGTGAGGAGCGAGGTGAGATAGGTAACATAATTTTTAAATTTTCGTATATATAATTTTTATGCATGTATAGAGTACTGACTCGTGTATTTTTTGTGTACAAATGTGGGGCCTGTGCAACCTGAATACTTCACCAGGAGTTAGCGATGTCCTCGACCCAAGGCAGGACCAACAACAACAGGAGGACTAACAGCTACAGGTGGACCCCCAGCAAGAGAGGCAGACAGAGTTATGTGATGAGTGGAGCGCAACCTCACAACACTCAATCATGTTGTACCTATGGCCAAGATCGAGTATCTCTCCCCTTCTATGCAGCCTCATGTAGTAGGGGTGCCTCATACTTGGGTCTAGTTATTCCGTCATTTGGCCAACAATGTTTTACACTATAGCAAGGCCAATATGCATCAAACCTAGACAGTATAGATCATTGATGTGGCGAGGAATTTTTTTTTATATGTGTTTTTTGAGGGCATAATCTCGACGATGTATACTGAACACTTTTGAGGCTTTCATTTTTTGAATAGCTCAATGTATTTGAGCTTTTGTTTTGGGGGTAATGATTTGGACAGTTTGACCATCCTAGGTTTCTCTTCAGTCCCTATATTACAGTCTTCTACCTCCTGTCCATGGGCTTCTATTTTTGGTTTTTTGGCTACATCGTTACTGTCAAATAATTCTTCTAAAGGAACGGGACCTCTAGGAAAAACATTTCTTTTCAACTGTAAAACATCAGTGTCCATTTCGTCATTGCCTAATTCTCCTGAATCTATGGTATTTACACTATCAATTTCATAATCAGAATTATTTACATTTTCATATTCATTCTCTAAATATATATTTGTACATTCAAAATCATTCTTGCATTTCAGAAAGTCTTTGATCTGCTCATCATTACCAAACACTTGCCAATACCTGATATTGTCGGGAATTGTCGGTCTGCATTTCACCTCAACAGTATATGGGCGAGTCGAGCGGAATGGAATCTTACAGGTGGCTACTGACGTAGCCAATCCGTTGGCCAGAATATTCTGTCCCCTCGGCATTACCTGCAAGTCAACTTCAGTAAAACACCTCAAAGCATCAAGAACAACATTCCTATAAGCTCGCCCGCACGGGTGTAGACGGATTGGCAAGTGCCGTGTAAATGGAAGGAAATTTGTAAATGAAGTCTCATGTTCGATTCTCACCGGGACTTACTCGTGCGCCATTCTTGTGGGCTGGGTGGTTTCACCTGGGGTTATAGTGGTAGCCACCTGGGGATCGACCCCATGTCACGCGAGTACGAGAATCGCAAGTTGTCGATTCCCCCAGTAAAAAAAAAAAACATTCCTATAATCTCTAAGGCGTGGGTGTTTAGCAGTGTAGTCACCTTTGATTTGCTTGATTATTAACTCAGAGTCACCTCTTACCATTATCTGTTTGGCACCAACTTTTTTCAAAAGCTTCAGGCCGAGCATCAAAGCTTCGTACTCAGCAATATTGTTAGTACATTGGAAATTTAATTTGTAAGAATGGTTTTATGAATACCTGTTTCTGTGATTATGCAGCCAGACTCCAACTCATGCTCTTTCTTTACTCACAGCTCCATCAAAATCCATACTCCAAAAATCAGCGGGTAACTCTTCAGTTATCACGTTCTTCATCTTTGCTACCTCAATTCTTTCTGGGCCTTCATCTTGACCAGATAAGTCTTCCATCAGCTGAGTATCTTGCTCTTTTGTATCACCATTATTGTACAAGATGAACGAATCTAAATTGGAATGCGCAGAGTAAAGGGGGTAATTGTGCGGTTTTTCTTGGCTACTGACCATGTACTTCATCAATGTTTCTCTGTATAGCCTCCTCTGTTTCCCAAACACTGGGATAGTGGCGTAATACATATCCAACTGCAGGGTTCCTTTCAACTTAGCCCCCCAAGACCAGGATAGCAACATTCCATACTTCGGTGGGATGTCTGCAACCACCACATCCATTACCATGCTCTTCACAGGAATCTGAACCAATGTGATGCATAGGTCCTTGGTCAAACCAATACATTTAACTTTGTTGGAGTTGAATGAGTGTAAATCCTTGTATGGTCTGGTGACCTCCAATCCCAACTTTTCTATTACTGCTTTAGGCATCAGATTGTGGGAAGCACCTGAATCCAACATAGAGTTATGCAAGATCAAGTCGTGTATGTTTAGACTAATGTAAAAAGGAGCGACCTCACCAGTATCATCTCGACCATCCACTTCAGGTCTGAAAAGAAGTTTGGGATGATCATCAGTAAGGTTCAGAGTGTCTGAATGATTTACTGATCCAATGGTTAAGGCCTTCGTGCCTATGTTAGGTTCAATGGCCAGTGCTTTTATTAGCTGTGAACAATACCCGTCTCTGTTCATCAACTCTATAAGTGGGATGGGAATTTTTATTTTTGCCAATTCCCCTTCAAGGCTAAAGGTTGTAGGAGATCTGCCTTGGCTCATCAGTTCTGGTTTGTCTACCATATTCTTCGGCTCAGAAGTACTCAGCGAATTAACATGTGAAGCCTCAAGCTGTGATGGCCTTTTCAGAATGGTGATGTTTTTCTTCACGGGAGCTTCGACATTACTCTTCTCAAGGATCTTTTCCACAATAGTCTTCTCAGAAGTCTTCTCAACAGTACTTTTCTCAGGAGTCTTCTCAGCAGATGGCTCAGAGGTCTTTTTGGTTTCGACTACCTTCTTTGTTTCAGTTGTCTTCTTTGGAGAACTCCCTTCTGTCTTCTTACTCTGCAGATTGTACTGTTGGTGTACCTCCAGAATAGCATTTTCAAAGGCCTGTTGTTATGCATCTTCGTTTTCTTCACTTACCTTTGTTTGATTTAGCAGAAAGAGTTCCTACTCTTCTTGAGTAAGGAAAATAGCCTCGTTGTCATGAATGCCCATGAGATTGATATGAGTGTCCTCCAATTCCTCAATCACACCCTCCCTTTCATCAACATAGTTTTCTTGTAGAGGAGGTCTGATCTGTTGATCTGGACCCCTCTGCTCTCTTTGATCCCTAGGGTCTCTCTATCTGATTTGAGGAGGGTTTCTC
Organism: Picea engelmannii; assembly: GCA_009831015.1. Taxonomy (NCBI): domain Eukaryota; kingdom Viridiplantae; phylum Streptophyta; class Pinopsida; order Pinales; family Pinaceae; genus Picea; species Picea engelmannii. The sequence continues at coordinate 808,899 of ML782675.1, forward strand.
CTAAAGTTAGGGTTCCAAACCTGGGGAACTGGTGGGTTTTCTCTTGGAGGGTTTTTGTCTGAAACAGTAAGTCTTTCCATCATTATTTCTACTGCTCTAGCCAAAGAATCCAATTTGGAATCTGTGGTTGACGTAGAAGTTTCTTCTCTGATCGTGACTCTCCTTTCAGACCTTTGACGTTCCCTTTTCACCAACAGATTGGCCTCCACACTTATAGCACTTTTCTGCATGTCTGCCAAGGTGGTGGAATTTCTTTCTCTGAGTTGGTATGACATATCGACATCAAAACCATCAGGGAATTTTATCAACGCCAGGCCTTGTGGAGGTTTGATTTCAGCTGGAATGGTATTGTACAGGTTATTAAAACGGGTGCAGTAATCTTGTACCGTCTCACCTTGATTTATTCTTATATTCTCGTATTCTGATAGTATCTGGAGAGGGTTTTTCTTTACCTCCCATCTGTTAAGAAAACTCCTTTGGAATGCAACAAGGTCAGGGACTGAGGCGGCAGGTAGAGCTTTGAACCATTTCTTGACGTCGTCTGTCAAACTTTGGGAAAACAATCACATTTGAACGTCAGCCTCATCAACTTCTTGCAAGCCAAAATAATCATTCATTTTGTCCACATGTTGTTGGGAATTTAAAGGTCCTGTTGCATCGAATTGTGGAAGTCTTGTTTGGTAGTCTTGGGGCATGTCATGTAGCAGCGCAGCCAACACCAAAGGAGCATATCGAGCTGCCATGATGGGTGGAGGAGGTGAGAGGACAACCTGGATGGTCGGCGAGGTAGCGACTGAAGACGAGGACAAGGAGGGACTAGACAATACTGAGGGAATGATTTGTAGTTTAGTCGTGGGAGATAAGACTTCAGGGGTTCAGGGTTCCAACACAATTGGGTCAAAGACGAGTCCCGTCACAAAACTATCGAACCGTGTTCTAACCAGGCTTCGCTGTGGAAAGGTATCAAGTTCAAGGTTTTGAGAGATAACTAGTTTTCCTGAAAAGGAAGGAGACTTATGAAGGGGAGTATAACTCACTGAACCGGCAGCCAAGGTCTTTCACCTGAGTAAATGTTCGGGGTTATCTATCACTATCGCGGGTTTTGGGTCTGGATGAGATCGAGAGTGAACTTTCTTGGGAGCCAGAACTCTTTTTGGTTTTATATATATATATATATATATATATATATTATTTTGTGAGTCTGAAAATAATATGTACAAAGTTTGATCAACCTCTAAACATTACTTTCTTCTCAAAACCGAACGTTCTTTTTAGGGGAAAGAAAACGTGAAATTATCAATTTTAGTTCTTCTCCAGTATGGTCGCCATTATGTTAGCACTCGATAAATTCCCAAGAGGTTTAAATAGAAGAAATATACAAAGGTAACTTTATCCAACCACTTTTAACGCTGGGATCTAGCCCTTCCAGCTTCAGAGAGAGATCTCTCTATATGATTTAGCTATGTTTTCAATTCTAGATATTAGGCTAGGTAAAGAAATCTATAGGTTTTGTTGTCAAAGTGTTTTTGAATTGGTTGAGACTGTCTACACCTCCATTGGGCTATGGGTTCTGTGTTATAATCAACATGAGATACAAACCAGAAACGTAAAGGAAAACTTCCATAGAGCGAGATAATATACTCACTGGATCTTTAATAGCTTAAATGATGGACAGAAGAAAAGATGAGAAAGATAAATTCAACTAAGAAGCAGTTAAGAATTTCTTAATTGAAAACATCAAAAGATAAACATTAAAATCTTTAAAGTCGG
>ML782675.1:815573-840872 GCA_009831015.1 Picea engelmannii
TCGCGATCTAGACCGTCAAAATGTGCAGGGGCATAAATGGGGAGCGGAAAAGCACATGTGCTGGGGGGGAAACTTAGGATACATGCATTTTATGGGTTTTTTTCTTTTCCCCCAAATTTTCAAGGAGAGACCACCATGGGGCTTCGACCAAACTATCCTTTAGACATTTGAGACATGGTGCAACATTTTACATCAAACTGGATTTATTGGATTGAAACAATGAAGCAACTAACCTACATGCTAACCTATCTTCCTATGACAGTTAACCCAGATTAAACTGTTGGGTTAAGAAATTACTCTACCCTGGGGCTATCTAACCAGGATTAGACAGTCTGGCCGGATTTATTCACTAATCTAACCTAGACACTTTGGCTAAGATTAAACTGTTTAGCCAAATCATTCACTACCCTATCAACATCAAATTTAAAAATAACTTGGCCATGCTTGAAAGGTATGGACCAAGTTACCATTATTGTATGGGGCTTTATTTCAATTCTTTTATGCCCTCTTTTTTTTTTTCTTTTTCTCTTTTCTCAAATTATTTGCAGAATGAAAAATTATTTGTCAATAAAAACACTAGATACAGATAATAACCCAGTCACCAGTTGATTCCCATAATTTATGGGGTGATTTATTTATATGTGTATGTGTGTGCTTTTCTTTTATGTGTGTGCAACATGCCAATCTAAAATTTGATTATCTAGAGTATATGTTAGATGATTAAATCTCCTAGGAACATGGAGATACGTAATGTAATCGAAAAATCGTTCTAAGAGACGTACCCTAAGGAATAGTCACTGCATATTGGGATCATAAACGCGGTAGACCCCATTTAACTGGGACATCACCAGTTGAGAATATAAGTAGACCCGGAGGTGAGAAATACCCACTGACAAAGCATCATCAAGCAATTATATCACTACATTGTACTCAGAAACATTGTTTGTAGTGTTTCCTAGACAAATACCTTTGGAAGATAACAACTGGTCTCTAGGTGAGAAAATCACCCAAGCTGTGAAAGAAAGTCTCCGAGTGTGCTGCCTAGCACCGTCTTCGAACCCAAAGAAAACCTCTGATTCACTTGAAATCTGCCACAGTGAAAAATAAGACATAAATAATTACACATCACAAAACAAAAAGACAAAAAATGTATAAGAAGCTATCCATATATACAAGAAGTCACCCATGTGACCAACATAAGAGTAGTACTTCTTAAGGTAGAGCCCATTTCTAGGCTCTGCCAAGGCATTTCCCTCAAAATAAACCAGGCGGTAAGTTCCCTTCTCCAAGACCTATTTCACAATGAACAGTCTGAACCACATGGGTTTGAACTTGTCTACCCCTAGGGGATATTTTTCTTGATCATATACCAACAAAATATCACCTTCGAAGAAAATTCGAGGACGAATAGACCGATCAGACTGACACTTGACTTGTTTCTTATGAGCCTCATTGGCTAAGGATGCATCACAACGTTGCTCATCGAGTTTCTCGAGATATATAAGGCATTCCTCAAGCGATGAAGTGTCTGACAGTAATTCTACTGCCAACTTTAAAGAAGGAATATGACACTCAATAGGTAAGACTGCTTCCATCCCGTATATGATTTGAAAAGGTGAAAAACCAGTGGCAGTCTTCACAAATGTTCGGTAGGCCCACAATGTTGAATATAACATCAAATACCAATTTGACTTGGTAGAATTGATCGTTCGCTGAAGAATAGTCTTGAGAGACTTATTCACAGCTTCAACCTGACCATTCTCTTGCAGGTAATAAGGCGATGAATGTTCTTGTTTGAACCCGAGATTTGACATTAACTCAATCATCATTTTTTTTTGGAAGTGATTTTCATGGTCAGTGAAAATATCCTTCGGGGTACCGAACCTTGCTACTATCTAATTAAAGATGAAAAGAGTCGTTGTTTCTCCATCATTGTTGAACGTTGGCATAGCTTCGACCCACTTTGTGAATTAGTCTACTACTAGGATGATATAACGATGCCCCCAGGCTGAAACTGGGTGACATGTAGTAAATTTGATCCCCCACTTAGTGAAATGACCAACAACAATGACATGAAACATAGGAGCAGGATGTGCCTACATCGTTTGATAGAATATCTAGCACAGGTGACACTTGTTGATCGCTTCCACACAATCCTTGATTAATGAGGGATAGAAGTAACCTGCACATAGAATATTTTTGTTTGTTTTCAACCCATACAAATGACCACCACATGCTCCAGTGTGACAATAATTCAAAACGAGCTCTTCCTCTTCATGGGTAAGACATCGCCGAAGAATGCAATCTATACCTCGACGATACAACATGTCATCAAAGATAAGTTAATCTCGCTCCTGATGTCGAATTCATCGATGCTCATTGCGGGAAGAAGAAGTGGGGCACTTCATAGTTTGGAGGTACAGAAGTATATCTCCATACCAGGGGTCTAAAGATGCAATTAGAAAAATATCTTTGTTAATAGGAGACTCTTCGGGCATGATAATACTAGACTCAATCGAAAGTTCCAAAATGAGTTCGGAAAAGACCAATGAATTTTTGGATTTTGCAGAAACAAAATCCAAGTCAAATTCCTGTAAGATGACTATCCATCTACTGATCTTTCTGCCAATGAATCATCATTTTAACACATATTGGAAAGGTTTGACTATGACAATAATAGTGGTCTTGCGAAGCAAAATGTAATGATGGAACCGTTGGACAACGTGGATAGATGCCAAAGAAAGTTTCTTGATATGAGAGTAGTTGAGTTTCTATCCAACCAGGCCTTGGATAAGGTAATATATAACGTTTTCCTCAAGCATGTCATCTTCTTGAACCAATACCATGCCAATGGTCAACTCCGCAGTAGCCAAATATAACAAGAAATCTATGTTATAATCAGGAGGCCAGAGCAGAGGGGAAAATGTTAGGGAACATTTCAACACTTTAATGGAGTGTTGAGAAACTTAATACCAGCAAAATGGGAACCCCTTTTTAAGAGACACATACACCCTTTAGTGATCTCGACATTCTTCGCGACAAAACACCAAAGAAATTTCTCTTTCCCTTGTAAGATTTGAAGCTGGGGTATCATGAACTGGGGAGGCAATTGAACTATTGCCTCAACCTTGAGTGGATCGACCATTATCCATGTTGCCAATACAATAAAACCTAAGAGACAACCTGACATCATGCATAAACTGCACTTGTTAGGATTCAAGCGAATATGATAGTAGTGACATCACTCCAATATTAGTCGAACTTGGGTGGGATGATCAGATATCTTGCGAGAGGGTGATGCTAGATCATCAAGGTATGCCTCAACTATGTGTCTAAGGTCGTGAAAATAAAAAAACATGGCCCGTTGAAAGGTAGCTCCAACATTCTTTAGGCCAAAAGGCATTTTACGATACGCGAAGGTACCCCAAGGACAAATAAAATTCATTTTATGTTGGTCTTCGGGTTTGATTTCAATCTGATTGTATCTTTAGAAACCATCCATGAACGAAAAGACCTCACATCCTGCACATTCTTCGACAATCTGATTGATGAACGAGGTAGGAAAATTGTCTTTTGGATAGGCCTTATTCAAATCACAGAAGTCCATACACACGCAAATTGTTCCCTGTTTATTTTTAACCAGAACCGGGTTTGACATCCATTCTGTCAATTGTACAGGGTAGATAAAACCGACTCTAAGCAGTTTTTCTACTTCTTCCTTGATTGTTGTTTCTTTTCGAGGATTTAGCGGATGAAGCTTCTGTCGGAACGGTTTGGCATTAGTGTAAGTCATAATTTCATGCTCAACAATTCATGGGTCGATGTCTGGAATTTCCTCGTATGACCAGGAAAAAACGTCGTAGAATTCTTTGAATAACTCGGTGTAAGTTTGAATCTCTTCGAGGGAGAAATCCACTCGGATGAAAACAATCTCCACAATGCCAGGGGTTTTGGAGATATCGATTTGAATTTTTGTAGAAATGCTTTCCATGTTACCCTTGGCATAAAGTCCATGCATATCCAGAGGATTGATAGGACAAGGTTTATCTCCATTCACGATCAAAACAAATTCTCCCACCTCTATTCTCATTAACTCGTGAAGGAAGTAAGATCTATGATGTAGATCATCACAAGGTCTATCGGGACCAGTCATTGCCTCGAGAATTGCCTCGTCAGAGGGAAATACCAAGTCTGAAGGATCTTGAGTGGCAAGAGAATATTGAGCATAGGTAGGCTTGACAACTAAATCTAACCCTTGTGTGGGAGTCAGATCAGGGTTGGTCGAAGTGTGCTGGACAATGTTGTACGCAACCTCAACCACGGATAAGGGCATGACTATGCCACAATTCCCTATCCATTCCATCCAAGATGATGGGGAAGGTAAAGTCCATTGATCATCAAAGTATCTCATTCAAAACAACGATACAAGAAAAATTGCAATGATCGGCTGGTCAAGAACAACCGATAGAAGCCTTACATCGCTAGAAGGATATGGGTAATCAAAAGTTCCCATCAATGATGGAAACAAACAAGAACCCAAGTTGACAGTGCCGAGCTATAGATTATCAATCATTGAGACCATGGAAGCCTTGATGAAGGGTCAGGATGAGAGAAGGACAACCGGTCAATGGTCACAATCCCGCCCTCATGCGAAAAAAATAAGACCCAAAAAATAGTAACAACCACTGCATGCATCGCATAAGTATAACTCCTTCCTAACAACATGTTGTAGTCGAGAGGCACATCGACCACTTCAACATCGACAAACAAAGTTTTACCTCCCAACTGCATGGGGAAGGAAGGAATAATTCCATGTGTTCTAAACAACCGATTGTCAAACACCATATGCAACGTAGGTGACATAGACAACTTAGACTGGACAATGGTATTCCAACATACCAACGACATCATGCAAGTCGAGGCACCCTCATCAACCAATGTGAGAAAAATGTTCCACGTAAAATATTTCGTGGTATAAGCCAATACTATCTGAAAGGAAACGTGGTGAGGAAGATGGGTTTTTAAGTCAGTTGGATTGAAAACAATCGCTCCTAGGTTAAAAGTATTTGTTTCTCCCAAGGAGGATGAAAGAGATTTTCTTTGTGAGGGGAAACTCTATAGGACTTCCAAAGAAGACATGAAACAAGGGGTCTGTGCCAGATCCTCTAAAACATAACATTTTCGGGTGGTGCTCGCATTTGGATTATGAGAAGCCTTCTTAAAAACACCTTTAGGGATGTGAGTCATCATTTCCCCACCGCCTTCTCAATCTGGAGAGGAGTAGGTGGGTTAGTGGCTTCCTTTCCATTATCTGTATATTCTGACATTCCGTAGTCTTGGACCCTGGTCACTAAATGAGGCTCGACATTCATCATGTAAATATTTGCATCCAGGTAATTATTGGTAGGCGTGGGGGATCCCTGACTGCCCCCTGCTGCGCTCATGGATGCAAAAGCCTGCTCCATGTTTTTCATCATCACAAAAAGATGTTAATGTGCTAATATATTCTGGTCTTCTACAAGCTGAGGGCATAGATGAGTAGGGTGGTCTTCCGTGCAAAGATTACACATATACTTTGACTTCTTCTTCTCTGTTTTTCCCCCGCCAACATTATTTGTAGCCTTTTTATCCTCTTTTCCATTCTTATTTCATTGATTCTTCTTTCCCTCGGGCTACTAGTTGGCCTTGGGATTCTTCAACTTCACACTATGTACATCTGACTAGGTAGGGGGAACAATCAAACTTAGATTCTGGTTGGCCACAATCTGTTGTATCGACATTTGTTGCAATTGATTCAACAATAGGTCTACGGACTTGCTTTGCGGTGAGCCCACAATGTCATCGACATGGGGTCTAGACTTTTGCTTGGCCTTATCGATATTATACCATGATGCATCTAGCAAGATCTTGTAGAGCATGCCAGACTGAGAGTAGATCGGTTCAAGCTGTTGGGATCTCATAATCACCTCCTCTTCTGAAAACACTCCAGAAGTCGCTACGTCCTTGGATATGCAGGGAAACAAATAATTCAAGAACCACTCAAGAAAGAAAGCAATAGGTACCTTGACCTTAATTAATCTCTTTCTACACTACGATTCTCAGATATGATCAGAGATATGGTCGGCCTTGGTCTGCTCAAAGTTGGCCAAGAATTCGGTGTCGGCATCGTATCTCACAGGTAACTGGAAATGGTTCAATAATACCATTTCCAAGTCATAGAATTAAGAGTACCTTAAGCCATCGATCTCAATATACCACTTCAAAACACCCCCTATAATATTTCATTGAAAAAGGTGCAACTGGATAGAGTCATCCTTCAATGAGGTTGACCAGCACCATAAATGAAAATTCGTCACATGATCACTTGGATCTTCGCCATGCTTTCCCTCAAATTTTGGAATATCTGAAGGTAACTTAGTCAGCATTGGGGGCCAACGTGGATCATGATAAATCAGATCGTTTAACAATATCGACTATTCTGGCAGATGTAGTGTTGCCAGAAATGGTAGTTTCAGTTGTGAACTATTTACAAGAAAAGAGGTTCTTGCATTTTGACTGGCACCAGGTTGCTAGGAAATGTTGGATTTCTAGCCAAGGTTCTTGTATAAACTATGGCCTTGACCAACATAGGGGAACTGCGTCTATTGGGGTGTCATTGACTAACTCCTGAAATTGGATGACATAGCCTGTGCGGGGATTGCTCACTGCATCGTATTCCAAGGACCTTGGAGGGGAATGCCCCCAACCGATCCGACAGGCATGGATATGGAGCCCTGCTCGGGATTGCAATGAGAAAGGAAGGGGTTTCTCCTGACCGACATTCCTTTCCAAGGAATCGATCCCTACCAAGGATTCCAAAGAACCTGTGTGGAGAAAACTCCAATCGTTGCTCCCTGTGAAGGAATGTACCTTGCACTGGGTTCTGTTGACTAAAACTGGGGTTTCCCCAAGCTAAAGAAAAAACATTGTTCCCAAACACACTAAACAAATACAACACCATAGATCCTACTGATGTTGTATAAGACGAAGGTCCTAAACTGCCTCCACCAAACAAGCTATAATTAGCGTTTGTCCCGATTGGCTGTTGAAAAGCAACACCGAGTGAATGGGACGAAGGAGGTATATGACCCCCACCATAAGGGATAACATTAAAAGGGACTGTAGTGCCTCCATTTTACCCTTGCATAGGATAATTTGAGCTCCCTATCCCTAAACCCATGGTCTGTAAGGTAGAATATGTAAGAACCGAGTTTGTATCAAAGCCAAGCATCCCATATGAGAAAGGAGGGCCCGTCACACTCTGAGTAAACATAACAGTGGTCGAAGCTAATAAAGGTATCAAATCATTGCCTGAAGTTGAGGGAGTCAAGACCACTGTGGTCCCCACTGACGAAGGTGGGAGAGGAGGTATGATGCCCCCTACAGTAGTATCAGTAACAAGAGTATGAGGACTCTCGGATGTAGTAGCATTCGCTTCCATTGTTGCTCGTAGAACTAGATGGAGCTCATAAGATGTCACCTTAGGAGGGACAATCTGAATCAAGATCAACGTCAACAAGTCGATAATTAGAGGGTCAACTGGCCTGCGAGTCTCTTCCTCAAGGTAAGAAATGGTAGTTTCCTCTAGAGTTGAAAAGTCTCCTCGCGGAATAGGCTCGGACATAGTTTTCTATGGCTCGGTCGCTTTGAATGACCCTTCTTGATCAAGTATTTTCCTCAATGGTGGTAGAGGTGGCTCCAAAGTAACCGACGATAGGACCTAAAGCCTTCGTGACCAACAGAGTTGTTGATCTTCCACTTTGTGAAATTATCAAATGAGACAATAAGGCTTGACTAGTGTAAAAAATAAAGCACACACTAAAAAATTTCCTAAAGATAAATCAAGCAGTCGAATATCTAGTGGGAAGGATGGTTACGCCAATCGACACTAGAGGAACTAACCGGTGCAAGTGAAAATTGAACAGGCAAACACCCTCCAGTTATATGCTGTGAAGTACGATCCAATGTCTGCCCTAGGTACCACGGTGTACCCCAATAGTCACTTGTGTAAGTTCATAAAATATGGACAACTAGGTTGTCAGCTCGCAGTCAGTTACCAGCTGGGTATAGTTGATAGTTGGGCAGATCGTAATGAGTAGGATAACAAGTCCAAAGCCCTTCAAGGTTATTGAAATAAAATGGTCCAGAAGACAATTGAGGATATCGAACAGATTCAAGTTCCGTGAAGCTCCGTAGGAAAATGCGATCAGTATTGTTCCTGAGAAAGACCCTCAATATACAATCCCCACTACATTCGGTCCAGCTTTGGAGGTGTTATCTCCTCTGCCTTTCCTGAAAAAACCTCATGTTTATCCCCTATGTTAGAGGGGGGTCCTGGATAACTCTTACGGCACTGGACTTAAATCACTAGCTAACTCAGACTCCAATGTTTGTTTTAAAGTGGCCTTGAAGAGTTTCCTCTTCACACATAATTGAAGGCCCTAAAACCCTAAACTACTTTGTGAACCCTACAAATAGAAAATTCTAATGTATTTTAGATTGGGCATTATTTTTAAGGCTTTATTTACACAAAAGGTACGGTATTGAAACTAATGGTGTTATAAAGAGACAAATAAGGAAGAGAACTTTAAAATACTTGAAAGAAAAATTACTTCAAAATTGAAAGAAAAGCTTGTAACCAACTCTTTGTAAATTCAAATTTTCTAACTGATATTTCAAGATATTTTAAACGAAGAAATCCTAAAACTTGATTTCTCTTGACTAAAAATTGCTTATGTTTCAGGAAATCGAAAATATCTTGGAAATAAAGACTCGTTTTCCTTTTTCAAATAAAAACTTTAACTACTTTACCAAACTAAATGCAATAAAATAAATTCTCTTTTTATTTTTCAAGCTGCTTTAACGACAAAAAACTGAAGTAGAATTTTTGTTTTTTCAAAGAAAGAGAAAGGGTAAAAAGAACACTGAAAAAAGACTGATAAAGACCCTAAGCCCACTGCAGATCGCAGGGATTCAACCAAGAAATCAAAAGGTGAATCTAAAACTTGACAACTTTATCAAAACATATTCAGGGAAAACATAAGAATACTAAGGAAACAAGTAAACTAGAACCTATACCCAAGCTATGTCCACAGACAGAGACTCTTGTTGATTCAAGAATTCCCTGAGAAGTGTGAAATTCTATTAGGAAAGAGACAAACTCCCTCTTTATTAAAAATACTGTCATGAAATAGAGACACAGGTTGTTGCATCAACAACCTGCGTATATATGCAGGTTGTTTACAGTGCAGAGCGCATATGTACGCGGGCTGACCCAAAACAGGGCGCGTACACCTCTGCGTATTTCCAAAAATAAGAAGAGAAGGAAGACTTATAGGGTAGGGAAATATGGTATGCACCTTAGAGGTCAACAAAACCCCTTGAAAGACTCAATAAACTTGACTGAAACTCTAAAGAAAAAAAATAAAATTAATCAACCCAAAACCACCTAAAAAACCCTAGAGAGATCCCTAATATGGTTGCCAATTTTGCTAGCAGGAAAACCCCACATTAACTATACCAGAGTTTAAGATATAGACAGAGTGAATGACCATCTAAAATTCAATCTAGTTTCTACTTTACCACAAACATACCAAAACAAATGAAAATAAAGCAATAAGAGAGAAGATCGATAATTGTACCTTTTATCCCATGTCTGGTGATGATCTCCTCAAGCTCTGTAGTTCCAAAGACTGCAAGTCTCCTCCCAAAGCTGACCTGCATCCAAAACTAGACAAACAAGCAATACAAACATGTTATTTATATTCATGAGTTAGGTTTAGATATCAAATTCTATGTATAAATCCAAGAAAATACACAAAACATCATCATTTGGGACAGGGAAAAGAGATTATTTTATTCATCAAACAAAGACTGAAACTTACACTATGTGTCGTCTACCATTCTGTGAACTTGGTCTGGGATCCTCTTTACAATGCTCCAAGTGCACCTTCAATAGGCCTCTTCTCTCAATCTTCTAATCACCTCAAGGGAAGGGAATATATTGAATGGAAGAAGAAGGGGCTAAAGAGGGAATGCTGAGGCAATATCTCACAAAAGGTAGCAAAATCTTGGGCAAGGAAGGAAAGTGAAATTAGGCAGAGTTTCACGATTCTTATGCTTAGATATGAAATGAGGCCCCAAAACCTCCTTTTATATGACAAAAGGATGGTTATTTGGTTGGGATATGGGCTATATTAGGTGAATTGGTTGGGAAACCTCCAATAGCCCGTGAATTTCACCGAATTCCTCACAACCTTTTGATTTTTGAAACTTTTGCAAGCATATGTGGGTTGTTTAGTGTGCAGCAAGAATATTTATGTGGGTTGTCTATCATGAAACAAGCATATGTACGTGGGATGTAGTGGTGTAGGGTGCGTACATGCTCTAAAAAATGGTTTTTTAAGAAGAGTTCCTCAACAATGCTGTGGAAAAATATGTAAGTAAGAGGGCCAAGGCCATGTATGAATTAATAGGTCATTTTAGGGCTATAACAAATAGGATTTTTTATACATTAATCATCCTCTTTGATTAATATAAGAAAATAACAATCTTAAGAAGGTACCTAAATCAAATATCTAAATTCTCAAGTAGTTCTTAAAATATTGCTTATTATCAATACAAAAAAATGTTAATCGATCAAGAATACTAGCATACAAAACTAAATTGTTATGCCCATTTAGCAATGTTGTTAATTATTGAATTTCACTCGAGAAGGTTATAGTAACCACGTTCTGTATTAATCCATATAGGCTTCCCTAGAAACCCCCAAAAGTGTGTGCCCTATGGATTTGTAACACCATATCTTTGACCTTGTTTCCCCCTTACTCTTGCAACAACTTATGAGATCTGTAGCAACCATGCAATGGTTCTATAACAATATTTAACCAATCCTTAAAACCAAATTCAAGTATGCTACCATTTCCAAGATTTAGAAAAAATCAAATGGAAGATAGGAAATGTAATTAAAATTACCTCAAAGCCTTTATCTTGATATCAATAAACAAAAATGGGTAATACATGGTTAATCATAAAACAAAGGATGGCTGATGCAAGGAAAATGATAACCAAAAGTGACAAGAACAAAGACCCATGATCTCCCCCCAAATAAATATTTTGCATGTACATGTAAAGCCCTATAAACTCCCTACTAGTCCTTTGGATCAAAGGAATATGAGAAAAAGTGTTTTTTGTGGATATTGATCCAACTAAAAGGGGGTTGACCATGCTTTCCCATAATATAATATCCCAACTTAAGTTCCAAATCAACCAAAAGAGTTATTTCTTCATGCTCATTTCTAAAAAAATAGAAATTGATAATTGGGTGACCGACATAGATGAGTGGAAAATGAAACTGCAATCTATCCACTATGTCTCATGTCTCATGTCTCCTTAAAGAATTCATATACAATTTATATCTATTCAATAATACATTAAGATTAGTGTAATATAGGTGTTCTCTTATCTTAATTTCAAGATATGGGGCTTCCAGAAACACATTAATTTCATGTATTTTCAGTTTATCTCACTGCAATTCTATCAAAAGTATGTAGAGTAGGTAGTAGTTGGATGCAGAATTTAATTCCATGTCCAACGAGTGCCTACACTTGGAATTTGAGAAAACCTACAAGGAGATAAGTTAGACACCAAGCTCAATGATACACCTAGTTTATTCTTGGAACACCAAGTTCAGTGGTACAAATAGTTGGCACATTTGAAATATGTTGACCAGTGTACTAATTTATGGGTGAGAGGTGAACGCATGTTCCTCCTATTGTGACAATGGAGCATAATAAATTTTCAAAACAACCTTGTATTTCTTCTTATATACGAAAATATTAGAGGAATTTCAATCTCAAAATGGGCCTCAAAACGAAAATTGTACTATCAAAATCAACTTTAAAAGAACCAATAGGATACAAGATGATGAACACAACTATAAGGGTAAATATTTTTGGAGGGAAAGGAAGAAAACTACCTTTTTAAATTATATTTTCAACTTATCTCCTTGTAGGTTTACTCAAACTTCAAGTCTAGGTACTAGTTGGATGCATAATTCAATTTTGAATCCAACTAGTGCCCAATTTGCATAATTTTGATAGACCTACAAAGACATAAATTGGAAATACATGAAAACAATGTGTTTCTTAATGTATTTACAATTCATCTCACTACGGGTCTATCAAAAGTATGCAGAGTGGGTACTCATTGGATGTGGAAATGAATTCTACATCCAAAGAGTGCCTACATTTGAAATTTGAGTAAACCTACAAGGAGATGAGTCAAACATATGATTAAAAGTTGATATTTACCCTAATGGTTGACATCATCATCTTGAATCCTATTGGTTCTTTAAAGTTTATTTTGATAGTATATTTTTATTTTATTTTGAGGTCCATTTTTTAGCTCGAAATTCCCCTAATAATCTCGTATATATGCAGAATACGAGGTTGTTTTAATAATTCCTTATACTCCATTATGAACACAAGAGGAACATGGAATTCACATCTCACCCATAAATTAGCACACTTCTCAACATATTTCAAATGTTCCAACTATTTGTACCACTGAACTCGGTGTTCAAGGAATGAAGAAAAATCTATGAATTGAACATACCCCATAAAGGGGTTAGCATTCCATTTCCTTTGACTACCCATTAGAAACTTATGTTGATACAATGAACCCAACAAATTCCTCTCTTCTTTGTCCTTTGGCACAGGGGCAGACCTAGGGTTCAATGCTTCAACAACCCACCAACAAAACCCTAACTACCAGCCCTTTCAGCAACACCTGCGAAGCAGATGAAGTCTCACCCGAGGTAGAGGCAGGGGTGGTTGCAAGACTCAGATGTCTGCAACCCTAGTTGGGACACAAATGTGTGATTGTAACACCTTAACAGAGCACTTAGCAGTTATAGATCATTAGTATTCATCCTTAATTTACAACGCAGGTAAAACCTAATCAACAGACCAACGCATTATTCACCCAGATCTAGTATATTCAATAACTAATCACATTCACATAGGTTAGATCTTGCATTCATTCATATTATTCAGCATTAACATTATCATATCAAATTCATCTAAGCATACATCAGTGCACTAAGAATTAATCTAATGAACAATGAAATAACCATAATGTACAAAGCAACCATAACACGGGATATACGTTGTTCACCCCTAGCCTGGGGCTACGTCCACCAACTCTTCTTCTCTTTTATTGTCTTCTATCAATTGTCTACATGCATAGAACCACAATATCCTACTTTGCATAGGACAGGAGATCTGTGCACACTTCGCTAGATCCTCCTTCCCCGAGCTAGATTATAGCACAAATCCTTTTCATAGTCACTTGCACTTAGCTCTGCAAGTTCTCAACATAGCATGCATAAAGCATTTACAATTTGCACTCAACACTTTGGCTAGGTACCAAGCTTCCCCCCTTTCTTAAATCACCTAGAGTTCTATTTATACATTACAAAAAGGGCCTAAACATGGGTAAACCCATGGGCTGACATCCCCATATCCGTTACATAAGCCCAAAACCAAAAAATCCCTAAACAAGGGGTTGAGATCCCACGATCTCCGCTTTGACTCGCTCTCCACCTTCGATAGCCTGTCGAAGTCCCAATATAGGTCAAGCATGACCAAGGATCCTCAAAACTTGGTCAAGGTCCAACAGGCCCCCAATGTTCACCTATGGCTCGTCCCGAGTCACTCTGGTCTAGGTAGCTTTGCTTCAAAAGCCTCGATCTTGGCTTGAGATGCTTCGACCTATTGCTGCGCCAAGGCCTCCTGCTCGGTGAACTCTTGGCTAACTGCTTCATTGACAGGTCCCTCTAAGCACTTTTTGACTACAATGACTACTTGTTCCATCTCTTCTCCTCAGCCTTCAATCTCCCCAAACAGTTGGCATGCTTTGTCTTGGACTGGTTGGAGCCGCTAAGTCACTTCCATGAATTTTCTCTGTATGGCGTGGACCTCCTGTTGAGCAGTGCATTGTTCCTGAGATTGATTCATCCTTTCAACTACAGACAGGAGCTTCAATTGTGCCTGTACTGTCGCTGCTTGCTTCTTTGCCTCCTAGAGTTGTGACTATAGTTCCTTTAGTTCAGGGTATTCAGTAAGTCGCTCGTAGGTGTGTGCACTTCTACTACTAAGTTGTTTACATTCTAGAGAAAATGCTCTGATCCTCTCAACTGCACTCCGGGCAATGGCTTCTATTTGGTCTCGCACATCCTATGGGGTACTTGGTACTATTTGTAGCTCTAGGTCTGTGATTATCTGTTGAAGTTGTTTGATAGATTCCGAAAGATGCGCTACTTGATGCTCCACTGGTTCTTCCACCTTTTTCTCTAATCTTGTCACAGAGTGAAGTGCTCTATGGACTACTTCTTTGACTCTGTGCTGCTCTACGAGAAACTTCTCTTTCTCTTGCTTGACCTGTGCTCTCTCCTCTTCAAACTTGGTGTGGAGGTCATCCTTCTCCTATTGCACAACTCGACGTTTCTCTACCACTTCCTGTTGTGCTTGCTTCAGGGCCACCGTGGCCTATTCTTTCTCTTCTTGCGCTCGATGAAGGGGAGCTTCGGTCACATCAGCTATTCTGCGGAGTTGGGCAGGCTCATCTCCCAACTCTGGTTCTTCTGATGGCGAGGGTGCAGTGGATACTGCGTAGCTATATTGAAGGGCCCATTGTACCCCTCTTAGTTCTGTCTCAATTTTTTCATACATGGTTTCTTGCTTGGCTTCAGTGTTCTGCATAATATCCTGCAAAACATATGATACAGCTGTGATGATGAAGTCTAGGTCATTGAGCGTGAACACGATCTACAACTTAGCCTTGGTGGCTTTGGATTTCTTCCGCAAGGTACGTTTCATGGGGGAAACCTTTGTTTTTTTAGAGGGATAAACCTCATCAGCAGGATCCCTAGGCAGTGTTAATTCACCTTGCTTCTGCTGATCTTCTTTTCCATTGGTCTCTTATTTATCTACTTCATCATTATCTCCTCGTCTAGGTGATTCCAAAGTAGTTTCACCTAACACACTTCTCAGGTTTTGTACCTTTTTAGTCTTCTTCCTTCTACTAGGTCCAGGTGTATCATTCTCTTCATGAGTGGCCTCTGAGCTGCCAATTAGTTCGAGATCAGACATTTATGTTTGGTCAGTAGGAATAAGGAGCTCTACAGACCAGTCCTTAGTTATCTCTTCGAGGTCCTCCTCTATGAGCTTATAGTATGACTAAATCTCTTCTTTATGCTCATCTGTGCATGCGGTGATATAAATAAAGTGTCGATATATGTGAAATTTCATGAGGGGTCTAAACTGGTGCAGGGTGTTCAACGTCATACGAGGGACAACCCCAATAGCCCTCTTTAACTGGAGATAGTATGTGTGGAATACCACATTCGACTACCATTATTTTCCCATATCTCTCGAGTATTAGAGCGTGGTGAAATTCGCAGTGAGTGGCTCAAATGGCTTGATGTCCGGGAAGGTCACACCTTTCGGCATCTCCCAAGCAGTAAATGCTATGAGGATAAACAAATAGATGAAATGGAACTCATAGCCCTGATCCTGAGCTTCGCGACAATCCAATTCTAGTTGGTTGACTAAGTACTTCACCCAGTTCATTTGGAGTCCTTCTACACATTTTTCGGCGAGGTCAAAAATGAACCCTGTGACCTGCGTAGGTCTGTTCTTTCTCACCATATTTCCTTCGATCAACTAGCAAGCTAGACGCACTGCACCATTATGGATGGAATATGCATTGTAGATTTGTGTCCCCTTTTCTACATCGCCATAGGTATCCTTAATCCTCTGTGTCAGGGTGCGATCTTCAACCTTCCCTGGGTAGAATTCTTGTGGGTCTGGTCTCTGTATCCTCAATCTAGTGATCCTATGGATCAATGTCAGATTGACTGTGATGTATTTTTCTAGCCATAGAGAGCCACCATGGTAATACGATAGCAGGAGCTTAACGCACGCGTTAAATTCCTAGTGCCTTCCAAAATGTGGAATCTTCATCACATTCAAGATGGTGGACTGCACAAGGTTCATAGTCCATGGTTGGGGGATTATTTTCAAGTTCTTCCCCTTCATCCTAGTCAAGTATCTATGAGGGGCGAGCATACTGTGGTTCTTGCGGTCCCCTAGGTTGAAGTCGCTGAATTTTAATGTCACGATCTTATCCTATTGTGTTATAAATACACGTATCCCCTTCAGGAGGTACATAGTAACTAGGGTGTAATCGAAGTCTCTAGGGACACTGCCACGACTTTCCGTGCCAACCAAAGGTGGGATGTATTTGGGAAAGATAGTTGGGATTAACTTCGCATTCGCCAAGTCACCTCGATGCTTGGTTATTTTCTCGGTTGCATCTTGGGATGGTCTGGATCCACGAGCATTCGATGGACAGGCTTGCACTCCTCACGTTTATGAGGCTTGAATCCCAATGGACATTAATTTGTCGGCCATTAGATCGATTATAACTTCTTCAAATGACTTCTCTATGGCGTTGAGTTCATCTGACATGCATGCTCTCAATTAGATAACTCAGGTCGATGAATGAATGCTCAATGTAATAGATCAGGTGGTGAAATCTCAGTAAAAACAGTTTGGTAGCAATGAGTTGGCTTAGATACAGTTTGCAAAAGTGTTTTCGGTGCAACAGTTGATGCAATCAGTAGACAACGATGTAACAAATCTCTCCAACGAACGAGAGGTTTTCATCAATGTGGTTCTATCCGTTGTGGAACGGTCCCAACAGTCTGATGACAATATTTCTGGTCATAAATGTTGTTTTAACCGTTCGAGGGCATCGATCTAACAGTCATAATGCATCCAACGTTTATATTTCTTCTCCATGGCAAAGTGTTGTGTTTCATTTTTCTGATATCCTGACGAAGTTCCATTTTTGCAAGCCTTCCTTCTGCGAAGTCCCCTCTGGAACCTTCTGCAAATTTTCTATCTTTTCTCTCTTCTTACTAATCTTTCTAGCCTTGTTCCCTATGATCTTCATCTTGGTATTCATATTTCCATTCTGATTCTTATATCCTTTTGGCATAGTAACTTTGCGTTGTTGATATTCTTTCATAGGGTTCAATGGCAATACTTCTTCTCTGTCTGGGGTAGGTGCTCCACTTTTCTATGAGTCTTCTTGTGTTCTTTCAAATTTGACATCCAAGTTTTTGGTTCTAAAGAACTTTGATCTGTTCTCTTGTTCTTCAATCAAGTTCTCTATCCTCCTAGTCATTAAATATTTTAATTCTTTCTTCTTCTGATCTAAGGCTTCCTCTTCTTTTCTTCTAGCCCGATCCTTCTCAATCTAGGTTTTTCCTAGTAACATAGTGAATGGGGATTTGTTATTAATAAATTTAACAACCTCAAAATATTCCTCTGTCAAAGTTCCATGAACACTCATAGGTATCTGGGTGAGTCTTCCACATAGGGTTATCATATTTCCTCTAAATAATCATATTCCTCCTAATGAAAGAATCATAGTAGGCTTTCCTAAAATTTCCTAGGTTCTTTCTGTGATGATATTCACCTATGTTTCCTCATCCAAAACATAGTCAATGTCGAAGTCTCATATTCTTGTTTCTATGAACTCTTTTTCTTTGAATATCTCTGATAAGTTGACATTTCTGTGATCATTCAGGGTTTCTTTCATTTGTAGCAATACATTCTCTGATTCTTTCTGGGGTTTTTCCATGGTCTTAGTTGTTTGATATTCCTCGAGTTTTTCTTGTCTCATATTCATTCTTTCAACCTTAGCAATCATTCTAGGGAAATCAAAAACTTCATGGTCCATAGCTTTACAACAAAGACAACTAGGTCTTCTATCAGGGCATTCCTTAGCAAGATGTCCCGGTCTTCTGTAGCTGTAACAATGAATCAATCCTCTTTTTCTTTGAAATGATCCCCAACCTTTCCTGTACTATGCACTAGGATCATAGTAGCTAACTTGAAAAAAATTCTTTCTAGGATCCTACATCCATTTGTTAGTCCAAACATTTTTTCTATGCATAGGAATAACATATCTTTCATCATTTCTATCAGATCTACTCATATCAAATCTTCTTTCTTCTAATTGTGCCCTAGTTTTCAGGCTAGGACAAAATTGATCAAACATACCTAGATTCATATGTTTGAAACAAAAATTTCCACTTATCATACCTTTCAATCAAAACTTTTCACTGTTCTTACCTTTATCAGAGGACAGAGCTTCAATATCTTACCTCTTTTCTTTAGATCTAACTTCTCTTCTTAGCATAGAGCTTCACAAGTCAAGAAGAATACTGTGCATTAGGGAAACAGATCTACGCATGGAGATTTCTCTTTTCTTCAGTTCCCAGCAGTCACAGTTTCATGTCCCGACAATGGAACCATTTTTTGGCACAGGGGAAGACCTAGGGTTCAATTCTTCAACAACGCACTAACAAAACCATAACTACCGGCCCTTTCGGAAACAACTGCGAAGAAGCAGATGAAGTCTCACCCGAGGTAGAGGCAGGGGTGGTTGCAAGACTCAGATGTTTGCAACCCTATATGGGACACAGATCTGTGATTGTAACACCTTAACAGAGCACTTAGCAGTTATAGATCATTAGTATTAAACCTCAATTTATAGCACAGGTAAAACCTAATCAATAGACCATCACAGTATTCACCCAGATCTAATATATTCAAGCACTAATCACATTCACATAGGTTAGATCTAGCATTCATTCATATTATTCATCACTAATATTATCATATCAGATTCATATAAGCATACATCAGTGCACTAAGCATTAATCATATGAACAACGAAATAACCATAATGCACAAAGCAACCATAACACAGGATATACGTGGTTCACCCCCAGCCTGGGGCTACGTCCACCAACTCTTCTCCTCTTTTATTGTCTTCTATCAATATTCTACATGCACAAAGCCACCATTTCCTACTCTGCATAGGAGATGAGATCTGCACGCACTTCGCTAGATTCTCCTTCCCCGAGCTAGATTACAACACAAAGCCTTTTCACAGTCTCTTACAATCACTTGCACTTTAGCTCTGCAAGTTCTCAACATAGCATGCATAAAGAATTTACAATTTGCACTCAACACTTTGGCTAGGTACCAAGCCTCCCCCCTTTCTTACATCGCCTAGAATTCTATTTATACATTACAAAAAGGGCCTAAACATGGGTAAACCCATGGATTGACATCCCCATACCTATTACATAAGCCCAAAACCCAAAAAGCCTTAAACAAGGGGCCGAGATCCTGCGATCTCCGCTTAGACTTGTGCTCTGCCTTTGATAGCCTATTGAAGTCCCAAAATAGGTCAAACATGACCAAGGATCCTAAAAACTTGGTCAAGGTCCAACATCGTCACAACTAGAGTACTATATTTTTGAACATAAAAAACATCTTCTGACTAGAGTTGAATTAGGATGCTCACTTTACTCCCTTTCCTATATCCATGAAAATTTCATTACTTGCAAGAAAGTTCAATCATCCCTTATTTACCATGGTTTTTCATTTGAATCATCACTCACCGACCATAGGTAGCCTAATTTCTCTCACAATAATGTCCTCTATAATAGGGATGTGGAGGAATATTACCGTAGTTGAGGGTAGTTGAAAGGTTATTTCAAATTCAAGATCCACTCTGTTAGCACTGAGAGTCACACTTAGACTTCCATGAGTGTGTTGTAACAAATATTGAAATTTTGGCTTTCGGTCACTTATGAGAATGAATGGAAGCATTGGCAGTGGAACGACCACATACACCAAGCATTAAGCCACATGGAGAAAAATCTCACGAGTCTGGGTTTTTTGCCGTCGGGGATTTGGTCGACACAGATATCGTAATAACTACAGCCCTGATCTCCAAATTCACTAAATTATTAAAGGATAAGTCAGGTTAATTAAAGAATAAGAAAGATTAATGTTGACAAGTCTCATCGGGGTTTCATGACTCGAGTTGCCTTCGTGCTTTAAGTTTCAAGTTTGCAATTTACGAAACCTCGAAAGCCTGCATTTTAATCGTGCTTTATCACAAAGCTAAGAGTGTTTTAACTTTTAATCAATCCCATCGCAATTTCACGATTCACGATTTATCGCGTCAAGTGTTATCGAAGTCCCGACACTTAAATCCATGAAAGGTTAAAGATTAATTGATAATTGTGATTAATTAAGAGATTAAGACAAATGATTATTGCCTAATTAATCCCATCATGATTTTGAGATTTGGGATTCCTTTCATGTCATAACTCTTAAAGACATGATACCCAAAAAACCGAAACCCGAAAACCCGAAATCGAGACTCCAGTCATATGCAAAAAACGGCCTTGGGGAAAAACAAAAAAGCCATTTTTCTCAGCCTTGGGGAGGCCATTTTCTGCATTCGAATAGTCGATCGACATCTAAAGACCCTAATATTTCCATTGGTTTCTTTGTAATTTCATTTGGAGTTTGTGAAGGCAGTCAAAATTCCCCTGCAAGATGAGGTTCATTTTCAGAAATGTGGTGTTTTTTACTGTGTTGAGTTATCATTTTCAAATGATGATTCTGAGCATCTGGAGGATCATTTTGAGAAACGAACAGAGGTTTTTGTGCCTAACACATTGAATATTAAAATCCTCTCTCATTTTTCCTACAGGTGTCACAGATTGGGAGAATCAAATCCATATCTGGGCCCTAATTTTCAGATCTCATATTTTCTTGTTTTGACACATGTTTGTGAAATGCAGATATGAGGAAAATGAAAACAGATCTCAGGGAATTGAGAGAGGTTTTTGCTCAGAATAAACATATGCACAAAATAATCTTTCAATTTATACACATATGTCTCTATGCGAGATATATAGATCCGTAACTACAACCCTAGTTTTTGGCAATTTGGCCCATTTTCTATGGCAGAAAGTTTCAAGAATTGGTTGTAACTATTATCTTTTAGATTAGAGAGGATTTCGACCTCAATACATATATGAGGAATATTTGTAAAAGAGCGGGAGGGGATTAGTACTCCTGGGATGTAGAACTTTTTATCATGTTTAATAAAAGAGTGCAGAGCATTTTCAATCTATATAAGAGATTCTTGTGATTTTGTTTGCAGAGAATGTCTTATTGCTTCATTTTCACATCATTTCACTTGGTTTTATTTCCATTTGCTTCCCGATTTGTAACTGTGTTTTTAATGGAATTCATCTGTTTGTTAGATGCTTTGTTGTTGGATAGGTTATAAGTTGTTTCTTGTAGAGATATGAAGGTTCAAAATTCATCCTTGCTAGATGCTCTATCCCAACTATCTCTTTCCACTGATTTATGCTTGGAATTCACTCATTGCTAAGTGCTCCTTGAATTTTGATATGTTTTCTCTTTATTCTGCTGCCATACTTTTTATAAATCCTTCCCTTTGTAATCAGCTTCTATCTCGCCTTTGCTCCAAGGATTTCCATTGCCGAAACACTCTTATTACTTGCTTGATCATTTGACTCCATGCCCAATGGACTACTTTCCGGTCCAACCCATCAACCCTACAAACCCAAAACTTTATGTTACCCATAGATATGCCCACTATTAAGCCTATTGAATATCCTATTATGACATATTTTCGAGATATCCCTCTCAAGTTGGAAGGGGCAGTCTCCAATCAAAAGGGGTTCGAGGTTATCTCAGAATTTACTTGCATGCAACCCAAGTCAAGTCCAAGAGACAAAATTTATTTCATTTAAAATGTGCTAAGGCTTGGCTCTATTACATCCTATAACCAACTCTTGCAACAACATTTTCTGGCGCCGTTGTCGGGGACGGAGGAAAAAAGTTATCTTCCCTGGGATACGAAAAAAAGTTCATATCTATTTCTTGATGGTGAACAAGGGATAGACATTCAATTGGCTGTGATCATTCACCTGGCGACTCCTTGGTTCGAAGACTCTACATGATTCACTGGAAACTCCACTGGTCTCAAAATGTCAGATTCGTTCGCTGCTCGGATTGCTGCAAGGTTTGCTCCTCTGGGATTTGCAAATGTTTATGGTTTTCCAAACACTATTCCAGAAATTAAAGTTTGGGAAGATGTCCTTCCCAAATTTGGAGAATATGCGGACGACAATCCCGCCCAACACTTGTTTGAATTTCTCAAGCTCATGGATGAATTAAATATACATCATGAAGATGTCCTCATGAAACTGTTTATGTTTTCATTGGAAAGAGATGCTAGACTCTAGTATAAATCTTTACCTCATTCCAGTATTCCTTCATTGAAATATTTTCACATACTTTTTCATTAGCATTGTAAAAGAATCTATTCAGCTGAAATACTTTTTGAAGATTGATGTAATATAGAATTTATAAGACAAATAGATCAAACACATCTTCTTGAAGAGGAGGAAGGAATATCAGAAATTTCTCAAGTCGGTGAAGATAATCATTATGAAGAAGAGTTGGCTATAAAAAAGTAAGATATGATAGCTCTTGTGATCACATTCAAGAAGAAGATATTCGGCATCATGGTCAACATGCAGAAGAGAAAGAAAACAATAGTTGATTGATCCAGAAATTCCATAGACCACCTCCTCCTTTAATAGAAGAAGAGATAGATTTAATCCTGAACAGTCATGTTGCAACCCCTGCTTACATAGATCTGCAACATTCACATAGTCCTGAACATGTGAGTGAAACTTCTTCGTTTACTGAAAATGAAAATCTAAGTTTAAATCATGAAAACCATGGAACTTTAGAGGAAGTTAGTAAACCAATTTATGATGATGATTTCTGGCCAGAGGATCATCTTGTAGACACTATTTCGTTTCATGAAGAATATAGGGTTGTCATGTTTAATAACCTTGAAGAATGTTTTTTGTTCGAAGATGCTTTAGACTATGATTTGGAGGAGTGTGGATCTGAGATAGAGAGATTCACAATTGATATTCCTAGCATTTGTCTGACTGATGACACTCCTGAGTTATCTGTTGAACCTGTTTATGATGAATATCTAGAAGAACAAGAAGAGCATATTTCTTTTTCATCACACACAAAAATTTACGACAGTCCTCCTTTGTTTGATGAATGTGATGAAAGTGTTTCTGAAGATGATGAGAAGCAAGAAACTTTGGTTCAACGGGAAAGAAATCAACAACATCTTGAAAGAGATTAGCCTATGTATGATAGCTACTGTAACACCCTGTTTCCCCCAGTTTGTAAAAATAACTGGACTGGCCAAGAACTGTGGCAAACTCATAAATGTGAATATGTGATGTAAATGGACCTTGTGGAAAAGGTCAAAAAATGTGAATAACATTATGAATTTATATTGCAGGACTGTTGAGAGGGGATGTGCAGAAAAAGAGACCACAATGGTGGTGGAAGGCACCTGGAAAGGTGGTATTAACTTCCAGCGAGAATTAATACCATATTTGGACTCCATTGGCCCGGAGAACCAAAAGCGGCTCGCTGTCCCTGAATTAAATGTCTCGCAGGCTGGTAGGTAGATGGTTTAATGAGGGATGGGAGGTGAACCTCCCATCCGTAGAGCCATCAGGCCTGATCAGTGCGAGGGTAATCACGCTACATGCAACCTTACAAGAGGATAAGGCGTGGGGTAGAAGGAATTAGGGGGAGGCGAGGGGAGAACTCTGGCAATACGCAGAGTGAGTGATATCAGAGAGGAAGGAGAGTAACCTTCGCTCCTGGTCACTGGCGGACAGAGAAGAAATCTCACAGCATCGTGGTCTCATCTCGGGGGTGGCTAGTGGTAAATCCATTGGGAGTCGCTAAGCCTACGGTTGGGTGGAAACGAGCACCCCTCTCAGTAGTTGCATAACCCCTGGTGTTATTTATGATAAGTGTTTTGCCTTTGGCATCTTGAAATATATGCATATGTTCATTCTGATGATTATGCCCATAAGCTGTCAAACTGTGAATGATTTCATTATAAGAATGTCTGTATGGTATTTTGATCAGTACAAGTAGTTGTATATTTGTATGGAAGGACTATGTATGGCTTATGTCCTCATGAATTGTTATTTACATGCGTATTGATCTAACTCAGACTTCACACCTGGTTCTCAGGAGGACAACCTCCTTACCTACCTCAGGTAGTATCCTAAGTGAATCTCCCCATAGAGATACCCTCCTTGAAAATACCATCAAGAACCTGGAAGGAGGACATGAGGGCGCAAGGCCCTAAGAAATCCCTGATAGTAACGAATCGATGGACGAGATTTCATCAAGAAATATGTGGTCACTCATGATCGTTAGATTTGGTAAGAGGAAGCTGGAAATTTAAGTTCCTTAATCCTGATAGGTATTAATCGACGGACGAGGATCCATCGGGAAATCTACGGTCACACACGACTGGTAGATTAGTAGGAGAAAGTAGGGCGTTAAATGCCTTACCACTTTGTTTTCCTGTATCTTCGTGGGTAGCGAAGAGTTTAGGACCGTGGATCCCCAAATTCCATGAGAGTATCTGGGCCATCGATGTTTCCACGTTTAGGAAGTCATGGGAGAGCCTACAAGTTAGGAATCTATCTGAGCCGTCAGATTTTAGCTGAAAAAACCCGACATCCGTTGGATCTGTCAAAAGATACCCGAGGGTTAACACCCCAGTGGATCGGGACTTTCCAATGTGGAAACCCCGAAATAGATTTGAGCCATCTAATTGATGGAGGCCACGTGTCGCGAGATATCCCATTTTGGGAAATCGGGAATCGAAGAATCGGGATTCCCGTTGAAAAGAGTTCAGGATTTTCCAATGTGGAAACCCCGGGATAGATTTGAGTCGTCCAATTGGTGGAGGACATGTGTCGCGAGATCTCCCATTTCAGGAAATCGGGAATCGCGAGATCTCCCATTTCAAGAAATCAGGAATCGCGAGATCGGGACTCTTGGCGACAAGGGATCGAGGCTTTCCTGGGTGGAAATCCCAGAGCAGTTGTGGACAATCCGATTTAAGGAGGTGACGAGTCGAGAGATTACCCATTTCGGGAAATCGGGGATCGGGGATTCGAGAATTCCGTTGACAAAAACCCAGGCTCTTGCCTTAACAAATCCCGACCCATAATGACAAGACGATAGCAGGTGGCTAAGTTTCGATGGATGGACGAGAGTCCTTTGGGATATCTCAGGGGTTGTAACAACCGTCAGATGTGAGGAAGAGATGCCAGTTTTATACTGGAGTGTGAATGTGCATTAGGGTAAGTAGCAAGAAGATATGGATGGTCAAAGTCCACCCGCCCAGATCTATGGCTGAGGATGCATTTTG